>VUQR01023496.1:10837-27637 GCA_015108515.1 Hemichromis elongatus | reverse complement strand
CTATGGAGTAAATGTTTTCCAAGGAACTGTAAACAAACTTAAAAAAAAAAAAAAAGGTTTGACAAGAAACCAAGTAATACTTTCATAGTCTAATAAAAAAAATCATTTAGTATACATCATTGAGCAATTAATCTACTGTTAAATATTTCATCTCACCAAAAGATGAGGAAAAACGACTAAAATGATATTTTCCAGAAAAAAGACTAGGAAAATCGAGTTTCTATGGACCTCCAGTGGTTTAATGAGGTATAAATTAAATTTATCCTGTGTCAGTGAACCATGACATTAGTGTTGGTCATATTTCAAAGTACACAAGCAAACTTCAAGCACTTAGAGCAAACGAACAAAGGTCTCTGAAGTTTAAAGTCGTGGTCAGTCTTATTTGTTTAAAAAAATGCTTATGTTTGTGTGGTTTCCAAGTTTGGCATTATGATTATTTTAAATAGTACAGTAACCTGAAAACAAAAGTAGTAGTAGTGCAGGTGGTAACAATAGAGGTGTCATCTTCATTTACTTCATTTAGGATGGAAACTGTCTCATCGGTTTGCTCAAATAGACAATTCTTTGGTCTGTAATTGTTCTTTCATATAACTGAATGGAAGATGTGAGGCTTTCCTTTCCAAAATGAACAATGAAAATAGTAATTTACTTCTCATCAGTTTACAGTTATATACGAAGATGTTCGATTTGACCAAATTTCAACCAGATATTTTTGGAACAGACTGTTATTTGACCCAAAATGGCTATTGCCTTCATAAAGAATTCGTTTTAGCGTAAATTCTTCATGATCTAAGTGATTCAATCTTGTTCAGCAGGAACAAAGTCAAAGACAATGACCTAATACTGAGTCATTTGACAAACTTAATTAAATTAATTTCAGCTGAGATTTTATTAATAAAGCTGGTAATAATGAAAAAGTGGCTAAATAATACTCCCTGTGTTTAAATAAGAAACATTACCTCAGAAATGAAATAAACCTTTACAAACACCTAGCAACCAAGTCACGGATCCGAACAGTACTCACACCATGTTGACTAATATCTGTTACACAGACTCCAGTTCCCTTTGTCAGAATGATACTGAACAGGAAAAACAAATCACTAGATTAATTACACTGAAAGAAACATGACAAAAGTCAGTAACCCTCATTAGCTTTGATTTGATCAATACACATTTACAAGGAGCATGCCAATCTATCTATTCTAGCAAAAACACAGCAACAAGCAATGAAATGATTAGACATTTAGCATTTATGTTTACAGTCCATTGAGTTTTCACTACTCTCTTCAGATTTTTGCATAATGAATGTTAGAAGGCAAAAACATCTCTGGTGTTATGTGGACCAGAACATATGTCCTATATTATTGAATACGGGGCTTTTGGAGTGTCAGCAGAATGAGGATGTAATTCAAGTAATCTAATATAAACACAGAGTAATCACATAGTATATAATTAAATGGTTGTATCTAACATTCTGTATGACTTAAGGATTGTTTAAAACTCTATATCAACTTTTTAAATGACCTCTGTGTTGTATGGCATAGTAACACTGCCCCGAGAATAATATAACTATTCAGTATATTCACACATGTATGATTATGGGGCAAAAAATAAAATATCGATATATGGCATATGATATAAAGTCATACAGAATACCAATCACAGTCATTATCACTATATCAAATAAAGCCATAGGTCATTTCATACAAGTTTCACAAAGTGACTAGCTCAGACTGAATCTGCGGCTGTTGAACACAAGCACTCCCCTGAAAGAACTGATGAGACGCTATCCATTAATCAGCCGAAAAAGAAACTAAAAGAGATGTCCCTTAATGGTTGTGTCTCGCCCTAATGTGCACTAACAGAGGGTAATAAAGGTCTTGGTTATATACATTGGTATGAATTATAGCAGGCAGTACTGTATGATTCCCAAATAAATGTCAAAGGAGTTTGTATCAAATGAGATATGACATTGCTCTGGCAAATCATTCGTGGCATGAAAGAGAGCAATATGTTTTCTGCTAAATAGTGAAAAGGAAGTTTACAATTTAATTAAATCAGGATTAAAAGCAAATTAAGCAAACATTCAGTACCATGTCCTAACACATTTTTTTTTTTCTTCAGTCTGTTCACAGTTCTCTAGAGGAGTTTATGCCATTTTTGGATTCTATGACAAGAAGTCTGTAAACACCATCACCTCGTTTTGCGGGACACTACATGTCTCCTTCATAACACCCAGCTTCCCTCTGGATGGAAGTCATCAGTTCATTATCCAGATGCGGCCAGATATCAAGGGCCCCCTCCTCAGCCTTATTGAGTACTACAAGTGGGACAAGTTTGCCTATCTCTACGACAGCGATCGAGGTAAGACGTGAACACTTGTGTGTTTTGAGTGGATTGGTGAAAAGTTTTCATCATGAAATTCTCTAAAGAAAATCTGCCACCGCTGTTCGCTGGTGATCTTGCAGCCTTGAAAGCTTGATGAGGAGTGCTAATCCTATGGCTATTTGTAAAATGTGTATATGAAATTATGATTAGAAATTTATTTGCATCAGCATAAAATATATATTTTAGAGATGCATTTTTGGGGCATTTTGTCTCAGTTCTGTCTCAAATAGTAAAAAGTGGCAATAATTTAGAGAAAGATACATTTTAAATGTAAATTTAAAAACTGCATTATTGGCAGATATTCCCTAACATAAACCACAGAAACTGTAAATTAGACTATATTATTATATGCTTATGCTTATATATGTTTATTATATGCTTGCTACTTTCAGCTGCTGCCTTGCCACAAGGGGCTGCAGAAGGGTAATCTATCCAGCCTAAACATTGACCCTCATAGTAAGACAATTTGTTGGTTCTGTTAAGCTGTAAGAGGCTTTTTGCTAGCATAGCTTTGTGACTGCTTTTATCCTGTGATAAAACATTTCTATCCCACTGTGTGCAACACAGGTGAAGCTAGGTAAAGGGCATGTTGGCTCATTACAAACAGCTTGTCACATACAATCAACTATAGCACCTCCTCTGTTTGAGAGCGTAATGTAATATCAAGGGGAGGTTAGAGGAGAAGCAGTCAGAGTCATCTCTGACATACAGTAGAGGTGATATGGCCTAAAGCTGTTGATTTCCACACTTGTTCTACATAGAGATGTGACGTCAGCAATGGTGTGACCATCCTAATTGAGAGGAAAAGTTGCACCATGCTTAGTTCACTTTGTGGTTTTTTTTTCCAGCTCCACTTCACAATCAAACAATAGACTCACAGACACATGCACATATACAAATACACACATCCAGTTGCTTTTCTGGTTCCAACTCTACCTAAAATTCAAGCCATACCCTTTTTGGTCTATAGGTCAGTTAGACAGGCAGGCTTTTCCCAAGATTAAGAAATACAGAATCTGAAGACTGTCACCATTCAGTCTACAGTTAACACAAACATTCACTAATACAGCGGTAGTGGTGCCTTTAATTATAAAACTAGCTTTTTTAGAGAATAAGTGAAATTATTTTATCAGAAATAAAGTATCTCTATGCTGAGCCTGTACACCTGTAGTTGGAATCCTGGATAAGATCAAGGGCTGAATTTATCCTACATGAAATATTATCTACCCTCAAACTATAATATCCCAGCTAACTTCATATTCAAATCTATTCTGTCCCTTTTCTTTGATCCTTTTCACAAGTGATTCTTCAAAATTCGACTCTGATAATGTCGAAGTCTGGAAATAAGATTTTATATCTTCCAGCAGACATTTTCTGTCACTGCCTGAAACATTGAACACACTATATGCTTTATAAGCATGACAATTGAATTTTTAATTGAGCTAACAGCATATGAGTTGGTAAAATGGAAGATGGCTGTAGCTGAATTCGAGAAGAATGGTTAATATAGCAATTTCTAATAACGTGTAATAAAGGCGATAGCAGCCAAAAGGTTCAAGAACAATCTACTCCTGCTTCGGCATTATCTCACTTTGCTGTGTCATGTAATTCATTTTATGCTGTCACCTGTTAATTGTGATTCTGTGACTTTTGCCCTTGAAGCAGAATGCCGTCTTCTGGAGCAAATGCATCTGAAAAGAAAATCTCTTCCACAGATGGAGTTCCATTCTCTATTAACACTCTTACAATGAAAAAACAGAATTAAACGCTCAGTACTATCTAGTTACAGTGAATACCTGTATTAAACCTTCTATTCTAACATGAATATTCAATGGTTAGGTTACACATCAAAATAAATGTTTTTATTATTATATGCATGCTAAAAAACACAGTGTTCAGATCAATTTTAGAAATCATTTTGAAGGTGTGCAGCACTGATAAATCCGAAAGATAGTGCATCATATAAATACTTTCATATAACACTAAGTGGTTTATTGTAACAGAAGGGAATCAACATGAGATGTAGAATTGCTGCTGTCTTTACACAGAGTTTAGAGTGGATACACTGTGGGTGGATTAGGAGGAATTTAGAGCATTTCTGCTCCATATTACCTTTAACTTTCTATAGTTTTACATCTCCTAAAGTCTCCCACTGTACCTTTTCTCCATCCAAGACACATTCTGGCTTCTCTTTATACGTTAACATTATCCTCTTATTTGTCCCGTCTGCTGTACAAATCGTCTCTTGTGTTTGCTATGCTTTTCTGTCCCTTTCTGCCAGCATGCTAAGTCTTACCAGTTAGCCTTTCTGACTGACAGCAGAATCAAATACTGTTCCTCTCTAAAATCAGAAGCACCAGCTGTTTCACAGTGTCCCCATGCTAATGCTAGGAGTGACCTGCTGTCCTTACTGTACGTCCGCCGTGGCACTAAGGGGCCTGTTGTGCATATTTCATCATTGCATGGCTGTCTAATTAGGTCAGTGTGATCCACTCATTCCCATGGCAACCCAAAGTGTAAAGAGAAGAGAAAAGAGAGAGACTGTAAGTGACTGAGCTTGTTGGTAAATGATGCAAGTATGTGGGTGTGTGTGGGTGTTTCTCAGGGAGTCAGAAAGGAAGCAATGGATTTGCCACTGGTTATGATGAATATTAGCACATAGACTCTAATGCATGAACCAGGAAACACCTTGTCAGCTATAGCCAGTAACTTGGTTTAAATAATGATAGATAGATGATAGATTAAAGAGAAGACCAATATTATGGTGTAGGTTAGTTAGTGGGAACCTTTACTTTTTATCAGTTGTTGACCAAAAACATCTCAAAAAGTGGAGCTGAAACATATCTTTTATCCTGTGATAAAAATGTGACTACTTTGCAGTGGGCTACGTTCATTCATTTAACCATTTTCTTCTGTTTATCTAACTTACTGCTTCACAGTTGATGCCTATCCTGTGTGCCATGCGTGGGGTGGGGGGTTAAACCAACAGCAGTTACAGTAATGTAACAGTAATGTTACCATTAGTAACAAAAATTCAATCATGTTTTCTTTTGTTTTTTCTTCCATTTTCAAAAAGTTTGTCGAAAGGTTCTCCATTACCACAACTGCAGTTTTATAGCGGGAAATGGAAATGCTGAGGGTATTCTCTGATTGGCTAACATGTATATTAAAAAGGAGTGCAAAAAAAAGTTAAAATGATGCCCAGTCTTTTCAAATTAGGTGCTTACCGAGAGTAAGCTATGTGATCAGCTAACACTAATTAAGCGTTCTAATTGTCTAGGCAGTTGACCTATATAGTCTATGTATGCAGCTTGCTAACTAAGCATGTTAGCATTTACTAATATATTAGAAATCCACTGTGTTTTGTCTAATAATGGTCACATACATTGCAGTCTGCTTCCAGACTTTATGCTTAATTAATCAGAGTAAAATAAAAGCACTTTATACAGCAGTGATAAGCACCTAAATCGCTATTGATACTGTCAAATATTACAATTGCACCAATGAGTTTTTTTTTTTTACATGATTTTCATACTTTTATCTAAACATCATTTAATCATTTACATGTTTGAATCTAAATTAAAACGAACAAAAAATAAACCAAACTAAAAGTTAATGACACTTTTTGTTCATTTGTACAGTCAAGTTGTTTCTCTCATAGCAGACCTGGAGGCAATCGCAACCCCTGCTATTTATTCCTAAAACAAAGCCTTTAAACACTTGCAATTGATTTAGGTGGTGCTTCAATAGGCATTAAGCAAAGAATAACAGGTTCACTCTGGGGAATGATGTTGGACTTTAAGCAGCGTAGATATATGGGAACACAATTTGATAAACCGATTATAACTAATGTGAGGGTGAATTTGTAGGAATTGAATCAATATCCTCTATTTAATCTGAATCTTTTTGACCCTTACTTAAACATTTTACATTGTATTGTACATGTTCTCATGTGTTTGGAGGCATGATTGAATATAATAAAAAAAAAAACGTGAAATGTAAAAGATGGTAAAAGATTTAACTTAAGTGCTGCTTTAGAACAATGAAATAGTTGTTTGCTGTTCATTGTAAAACATGCAAAAATCATGGTTTTGTGAATAATTATAAAATATATTACAGAAAAAAATCTCATATATTCTTAAGTTATATATAACACTGAATGACCTAAAGTGAATATATCAAAATGCGAGGTGTTTTTTATGACGTAATTACATATATGTATGTCATTTAACTGGTAACAAAAGCAAAAGACTAAATATATATTTTCTCTCTCAATCTCAATTGATATAACAATAAATACACAGGAACAAACTTGTGTTACATGGTGACATAGTCTTTCAGTTGGAGAGAGTGTAGTGTGGGGGATGTGAGCTAGTTATAAAGCTAAAGGGTAAATTTAGCAGATCTAAAGAGATTTTAATTTTGATTAATATACAACATTAACACTGACAATACATTGTAACTTATCTTAGATATGAAAATATTTAATCAGTTTCAATCTGAAGGCCACAGGAAAGGTGATAAAACTGACTTTGAACATGGCATGTTTGTTTATGTCAGATAGGTTGGTCTGAGTCTTCCAGAAACTGATCGTTTACTGGGATTTTCTAGCATAAATGCTTTGTTGATGCCAGAGGTCAGAGAGAATGGCCAAATTTCTTCACGCTGATAGCAACAGCAACAGCAGCAGCAGCTCAGATAACCACTTACATACAAGGTGTGCAGAAAAAGCATCCCTGAATACAAAATATATTAAACATTAAAGCACATGGCTACAGTAGCAGAAGACCAAAGAGGAAGGCCACTTCTGTCAGCTAAGAATAGGAAAACGATGCTACAGTGGTGTGGGGTATACTTTTTTGGCACGCTTTGGGGTTCTTGTTATAACTGAGTATAGTTTAAATTGCATAACAAACCTGAGTATTGTTGCGCACATGTTCATGTCTTTATGACCATGGTGTGCCCATCTTCTGATAGTTGCTTCCAGTAGGATAACGCAAGTTTTCGCAAAGCTCAGATCATCTCACACTTGTGTCTTTTAAGATGACAATGAGTTCACTTCACTGGCCACAGTTTCAATCCAATATGGATGTTCAGCTGACAAAGATGCAGGGAGTGCATGATGCCATCAGGTCAACAGTGACCAAAATCTCTGAGAATGGTTTTCAACAACTTGTTGAATCTATGCCACAAAGAAATGACGGCTTTGAATGCAAAAGATTTTACTAGTAAGGTGTGCCTAACAAAGCAGCCAGTGACTATGTATACATTCCACCAGGATCTAGATTATATTTGACTTCAACCAGTGGTAGCTAGTATTTTGCCTTTGTTCTTAAATTATTTTCACTGCATATTACTCAGAACTTAAATTTCATTTCATTTATCTAATTTCTTAAGTATCACTAATATACTCAAATTTAACCACTGCGTTGACCTTACTGCAACTATGATGGATAGTTCATTCAGATAAAACTGCAAGTCTCCATTTTTCTGATATAAAATCAAAGCCGTGTCGCATGAAATTGATTACATCTGTAATTCACCGGCAAGTCAGAATGAAACACTCAACCTTTTTATTAAACCACTTTCTAACCGCCCTCAGCAGACAAGCGATCAATAACAGCACAGATTCAACAGTGAAACCAGATAGAGAGGATGATGCGAATATAATCTGAAATAGACACCATATCTTTGCCTTCACCAGACTGCACTTCACACTGACTGACCAATGCTACAGCTAACTGAATTACCTAGATGCACCAGCTGTGTCAGTTATTCACTGAACATGTTGTTTGTATTATATATAGGAGTAGAAAATAAATGATCATATGCTGTACCAGAGTTTGTTGAAGACACTTATTTTTCAAGGTTTTCTGAAGGTCTTGCAATGCAAATACCAGACAAAGAATTTGAGTGGACCTTCAGGAGAGATTGTGTTGTTAATAAAACTGTGTAAAATAATAAGCAAAAAACTCAAGTACTCATTTAAAACATACAGTAATAGAGCAGAAATGAAATCTGAAATGTTGGTATTGATGCAGTCAAGTGTATTGTTAGACCCATTTTCCTCCCACATGTTGGTCAGGTTCATGCCAGAATACCTGTGACTCATCTCGATGAGCTCTTTACATAAGGCACTGAGCTGCTGTAAAGCCTTCACTGGGTTTCAACAAGCAGGCGAGAATGTTTTTGAACGGGTCTTGTCTGCTCGTGTGCAGATTTTTTTTCCTCAAGCTCTTGTCTGAGTTTTTGCATTTCCTATTTGTTTTTCTGCTTCCAACATTTTTGGGTTTTGCCCACTTGCTGTGACTTTTTGAAATTTGAGGTTTAAAATCTGCATATGGTGTTACTGCACTGAGCCATCAAAATGGCATAGGGCCAAAATTATCTCAGAGACTTGAAGACTCAGGACAGTACGCAATTCTACATATTGCAGGAACAGGTTATTGTTCCTTAACATTGTTCAAAAGAATAATTTAAAACCATTAGATGAACAAAGGCTTATGTTAAACATAAAGAGACACGATATGATTAATATTTTAACCCTGTGTCAATCTTTTCTTCAGGCCTGACAACACTGCAAATTGTTCTGGACACTGCAGCAGAGAAAAAGTGGCAGGTGACTGCTATTAATGTGGGGAACCTGAAAGATGAGAGGAAGGATGAAGCCTACCGCTCACTGTTCCAAGACCTGGAGAACAAAAAAGAGAGGAGGGTTATATTGGACTGTGAACAGGATAAAGTGAAGGACATCATGGAACAGGTACAGTACAGATTATTATTATTAATGATAAGTGGCTTGTTGTTTGTAAAGTAAGCTAAAAAAATGTAAATTTGCAGAAAATTGAAAGCAAAACACAAAATATTTTACTAATTTGTGAATATAATATATATGATATTAGAACTAATTAGAGTCCAAATATTTAGAAACTCTACTCGGAAGTCTAAATAGCACTCGGAAGGGATCTGTGTTGATTAAAAAGGAGCGATGCAGGAAATGCTAACAACCCTGTTGTCCTTTAATTACCCCTGTAGGAGAAAAGTAAGATCCAGTTGAAATATGTGTATCTGACAAAGCACTTAAAAAAAGCAGCCTTGTCACATGAACCAGGCAGTCTAGCAGATGTAGAAAGACACCATAACAATTATGCTAATTGTTCATTTAGGCTGTAAACAAAACTGCAATTAAAGGAAAAACAAATGCACATAAGCAGACTATTTTTACTCAACCTTTTTCTCATGAGGGAGGCATATCGATTAACATTTAAAGCATGCAGACGTCTGTTTAACCGAATGCTTGCTGAAATCAATGTCTACAGCCTCGTTGCCTCTTTATCAGGGAAAAACAGAGACTGTCGAGGTGGAAGTTTCTTGCTTTATGTCAAAGACATTTACATAGGAGATACAAGACGTTATTATTCAAATCTGCGCCAAGTAGCAGCCCTGACAAACGGAGGTGTCAGTCAAGCAGCGGGATTAGTTTCAGGTGTGTCATTTAAATGAGCTACTGAAAAGGGGTATGGTTGAGATATGTTCGTTTTTTGCTTTTTGCTTTTCTGATAAGAAAACTGGCTTCAGAACTTGATATCTCTGTCTAGCAATATCTGCGACTTTAAGTGACAATGTTTCTTCAAGTGATAATGGCCAAGACTGTCAGACATGTGAGGGTTGATTGAAACAAATTAATAATGTCTGAACAAATATGATAGATTTTGATTGTACTTTTAGTTGTCAAACAGTATAAAAATGGCTTACAAGTGGGACTTGATTCAAGCTTTTTTATTAAGCTGTCTTTCTCCCAGAGAATAATTTTTACTTTCATGAGATGTCCTATATTTTGTTTTAATGCGTGTGCGTTTCACAACCCTGTAGGTCATCACAATCGGCAGACATGTTAAAGGCTACCACTACATTATAGCCAATCTGGTGAGTGTAAACAACATTTACACTTTTTTTTTATAAAGAATGACTTTATAAGTTCATTAACTGATTAAATAATTAACTTTGATTTGATTTTTTGGGTTTTTTTAGGGTTTCATTGATGGAGACCTGTCCAAAATTCAGTATGGCGGAGCAAATGTTTCAGGCTTTCAGATTGTTGATTTTGACGATCCCTTGGTTTCCAAATTTGATCAGCGATGGGAGGCACTAGAAGAAAAAGAGTATCCTGGAGCTGACAGCAAAATAAGGGTGAGTTTTAACATTCACATATGGGGCAATATAATACTGAAATCATCAATAATTATTCTGCTTAGTTTACTTTACTATACCAGCCCACATAAGGTCGGCTGTTTGGATATTAAGCGCAATGGCAAGTTCAGTTTCACTGATTAAAACAATTCACCCTGACATTTACAAAACGGAACAAACTTGCTCTACAAAAATACATAAAGACAGAAAGCACCAGCATCCAACATATGATATATCATATGCTGTGTAATTAAGGAAAGACAATGGATAAAGGATAATGAGCAATGCATATCTAGTGCAGAATGTCAGATAAATATCATTTATTTATCTGATCAACTATATTTATTCAATGTGTGAATATGGAGCTTACAGTTAAAGCCTTTTTTGTCAACTAGTTATATTAAGTTTGTGCAATCCTTCATTATTCATCTATATATAATATATAATTCATGTTTAATCGCATCCAATTTTCTGCCATAGTATACCTCGGCGCTGACCTATGATGCCGTACAGGTGATGACAGAAGCCTTCCGATACCTCCATAAACAACGCATCGACTTTACCAGGAGGGCCAACACTGGTGACTGCTTGGCTAATCCTGCGGTTCCGTGGGCTCAGGGTGTGGAGATTGAGCGTGCACTGAAACAGGTAACTCATCTCTTTTGCTGGTGAAGATCCATTGCAGTGGTGACAGTAAATACATTAAAAGAATAGGATTTTATAATGCATCTAGGTAGAAAGTACTTGTCAAAGATTGATTTTTACAGTGCACATGTATACAGAGAAATATACTGAGGGCTGCTCTCTGAATAAGTAGAAACACACTAAATAGAGATTAATTTGATGGTAAACTACGATGCTGCATCAGTTATTCGTCGTCATCATGTTGAGTTTCCGAAAGATCAACAACCTGATTCTGAAATGTATATCCTTTCCTTTTTATCTCTGTATGTGTACAACACTCATTGTCCATCTACACTCTTTCTTAATGCAGAGCAGAAATGAGTTTCCAAAACAGCTTCTAGGGTGAGATTCTTTTAAGTATAAAGGTATCAGTTGGAAATCTCTCAGAAAGCTTTTCCAAAATTGATCAGTTTTTTTTTTTTTTATCTGGCACCCTTGAAGTCAGGATACACTTATACAAGATCAAGATTAGCTGCCTTTAACCACCCCATGAAGACAGAGAGATGCTGTCCTGGGTTGTGATCAAACATGTCAGAAGATAAGCCTATCCAAGGGTGTTGGATCTCTTCCAAATCAATTTATGTTGCTCTCAAAACCCGTTCAGTGATGTTTAGTTTCCCAAGATCACATGGCTCTTACCTTCAAATGTCCCCCAAAGTGAGGTGAAAGTGAGAGTGAAGCAAACTTTATATTGTGCTACCAATTTTTACCTAATATATTAACTTTAGTATTTTCCCAGGGGAGGGATCTATGGCAAGATGCATATCGCAGTATTAACACAGTGTGTGACAAGATGAGCGAAAATCTGTTTTTTCCCCCCTCTCATCTCTTGTTGAAAGAAAGTTTCAATTTGTTTTTCATTTTTAGTGTATCCATCCATCCATCCATCCATCCATCCATCCATCCATCCATTCATCCATCCTTCCATCCATTTTCTTCTGCTTATCCAGTTCAGGAAGTTACTTCTTGGTCTCAAATCAACTTACCTAAGTAACCTGTGAGTTTGATTGCACACTGTGACAGACTATGTAACATCTAATATGGATTTTACATCGTCAGTATATTAACCACTCTACTGACATCCATCCTTATAGGAAACAACTAGTAACACATCAGCACTCAAGTCTAGACCTATGTAACAGAAAAAACCAAGAGGATCCTTCCCAGTCTTTCTACTTTGGTTCCTTTGTTTAATGAATGGTCTCTGAATACATGCTGAGTGTATGCTGTGATTTCCTCTCCAATCTGGACACCACTGGGTTCATTCAGACTTTCTGCTGCCTCGTAGCTCAGCACAAAAGACTTTTTGAACTCACTAGGTATCATGGTAAAAACACTCAAGAAGAGCGGAGTCATAGGAAGCAAAGAACAAAGTACACTTCTCACCCCAAAGTGACATCCAAATGGATGTCACTTTGGGGAACTTGGAAGCGGTCGTGAAAACATCACCATGCACTGATTTTTGGGCAATCAAACTCTGGGTGAAGAGGTTTTTGAGGACTGTATTACTTCAGACAAGTAATAAGGATCCTTATTAGCACATTAGTTTTTTACTTCTCTAAAGCTGCCCCAATCATCTCCTGATGATTTAGCTAAGAGCATTTCATCCTTGTTGCTCAAATTGGCAGCTATTTACGGATTAAGCCCTGATAGGATTTATGAGACATTTATTTCCTATTCATCCTGGCAAAACTGCATTTGCATGACCCAGAAAACATCAAGAATTAATTTAACTTTAAAAATCTCATCTTTTAACCTGCAAAGGAATGTATTGTGTTAGTTGACTGATCATATTTAATAAGAACAACAATGATAGCTTCCGTGTTTTTAATGATTACCTTCCACGTAAGCCCACGACCACTGTTTGCTCTTCACTTAGCTTTGTTCATGCTAGAGCAGTCATGCACACATGTCTGATCTTGTGTTTCTAAGGTTCGTGTGGAAGGCCTGACAGGAAACATCCAGTTTGACCAGCATGGCAAGAGAGTCAATTACTCAGTGAATATAATGGAATTAAAGAGTAATGGTCCTGTAAAAGTAAGTCTCTTGATATCCAATTTGAATAGAAGTTGATATCTCTACAAGATTTGAGCATGTGGAAAATTTGTTTTACCAAGCAACCTTGGGGCTTAGTTTTTTTTTTTGTTTTTTTTAGTTTTTTTTAAAGTAAATTTGATTATATGCAATAAAATCTGTATTATAGTTCAAGTTCAAGGCTTAAGCTGTCCATAAAGCAGCACTTTTTCTTGACTTTATTGATTATTTTTTCCAACAGATTGGATACTGGAACGAAATGGATAAAATGGCTGTCACCAAATCAGATGTCTTTACAAATGACACGACAGGAATGGAAAACAAAACCGTTATTGTGACGACCATTTTGGTATGTTTGATAATGAGTGCATAACTAATTGCGTACTTTTAATGGCTGTTTTAGTGTCTCAGTTGTTGGAACACAGGGTGCCTTATTTCATAAATAAATGTCTTAACACTTTAATTTAGACACGTTTCCCTTTACAGAGAGAAGTCTCGTTGTTGTTTTTTCTTTTTGTTAAATAAAGCTACCATAGAATATGTAGAATAAATGTAGAATAACACCACACCACTAATTGTATGCTACAAGGCTATGCTGTGTTTCAAAAGGTAATTCATACGTGCTGAATTCATGTGTGCTGCTCTTTTTTTCCCCGTCCTTCAGGAAGCTCCCTATGTAATGCTGAAAAAGAACGCTGACCTTTTTGTAGACAATGAGCGCTACGAAGGTTACTGTGTAGATCTTGCTGCAGAGATAGCGAAGCACTGTGGCTTCAAATATCAACTGAAAATAGTGGGGGATGGAAAATATGGAGCAAGAGATGCAGAGACCAAAATCTGGAACGGGATGGTTGGAGAGTTGGTATACGGGGTGAGTTGATCTTCTCAATCGAAAAACATGTTTTAAAGGTTTTCAATGAGATAACTTTTATTTAGAGCCCTTCTAATCTCAGAGGTATTTCTTATACCTTTTTTTGTGTATTTATTGCCTTCTGGTTTCATAGAAAGCAGACATCGCAGTGGCTCCTCTGACCATCACACTGGTGCGAGAGGAAGTGATTGACTTCTCCAAACCTTTCATGTCTCTGGGCATTTCCATCATGATCAAAAAGCCTCAGAAATCCAAACCTGGAGTTTTCTCTTTCTTGGATCCACTGGCTTATGAGATTTGGATGTGTATAGTTTTTGCTTACATTGGTGTCAGCGTGGTTCTGTTCCTCGTCAGCCGCTTCAGCCCCTATGAGTGGCACACTGAGGAGTATGAGGACGGGCAGATCCAGACCAATGAGTCTACTAATGAGTTTGGCATATTCAACAGCCTGTGGTTCTCCCTTGGAGCCTTTATGCGACAAGGCTGTGACATCTCTCCTAGGTAAGTCAGAAAAATCAGCAACTTCGATATTGCTTTAATTTAAGAAAATTTATACTGTAAGTATAAGTAAATAACAAATCCAAAGACTTTCCCCGGAACTACCTAAATATGAGGAAAAAACTGATTTTGGAACTTGAAAGTATTCATCAACCACATGTCAGCTCTGCTAACAATACAGGCTTAGGGGTTGTAATATTGTAGGGTTTATAACTTCCAGAGTAAAACATTATAGATTATGAATTGAAAACAGGATGACAAGGATGGAGAATATTAGGTAGTAATATGTTATGTCTGTAACGTGTTATGTTTGAGTATGTACCCAAACCATTCACTTTGTTATATTCTTCATACATTCTGCTCGTCTTGGCTTTATTTGAATTGGTTTTCGTTCTACAGACTTTAGTGTCAAATCAATATTTTAACTGTAGACAATTGTGTTCAGCTGTGAAGCCAGAAGGGTTAGAGTCATGTGCACTTCAGAGATGATTCATTATATGTTTTGACCTATTCTTTTCATCCCACATCTCATTCCAATTATGTTTTATGTCAAATTAAGATTAGCCACCACTTCTCTTTGTTAACACCGTTGCCTCACAGCAATAAAGTCCTGGGTTCAATTCCACATTCTGTTTTGAGTTTGCATATTTTCTCCAGGTTTGCGTGGGTTAACTCAGCATACAGTGGGGTTAGGTTAATTTGTGATTCTGCATTGCCCTTAGGTGCAAATGATTGTCTGTCTCACTATGTTAGCCCTGCTTTAGATTGGCACACTATCCAAAGTGTACCCTTCTTCTCATTGGGATTGTCTCCAGACCCTCTTCTGCAACCCTGATTTGGAATAGTGGAAGAATATGGTTTTATGGATGTTTAGCATTATTGTAGTCTTGGAGATTACTAGTACTTCCCAAAGCTAGAGTATTGTTTGGTATGTTTGTGCTGTGCTATTTTCAAATAGATAAGCATAAAAAAATAAATAAATAAATAAAACTAGGGGTAGAAAATGTTGTTAATATGTGATCCTAGCCCCCTCCTAGGATCACAATGCCATGCACTACATCACACAGTGACTGCATTTATGGTTGAAACCTGCCTTTCATAAAATATGAAAAAAAATAATGATTCAAAGCTGTGCATGGTTAAGTCTAGGAACATTTTGTGATTCATGGTAAATTACCTGCCTCGAGCAGTCCGCATCGCTAGAAAATTGTTGAAACATCCATTACATAAACATTATCTCACTGTAGCTATTGACTTTTATTTCTATGTTTTGCTAGAATGTGATAAAAAAAAAACAAAAAAAACAAACAGAGAAACATAAGTTAACAGCTCTTTCTATTTTTTTGTCTGTACAATAGATCTCTGTCTGGGCGCATCGTTGGTGGCGTGTGGTGGTTTTTCACCTTAATCATCATTTCTTCCTACACCGCTAACCTGGCTGCTTTTCTGACTGTTGAGAGGATGGTTTCTCCCATTGAAAGTGCCGAGGACCTGGCTAAACAGACTGAGATCGCTTATGGGACTCTGGACTCTGGCTCCACAAAAGAGTTTTTTAGGGTAAGAGATATTCGTTGTATATGCTGAAGCTGTGAAAACAACTCTTATCAACTCATAGCTTGTGTTTTCTTTCTGTACAATTTTACACTAACCGTAATAGCATTACAGAACATACAGTTCTTGAAGGAAGACATAATATAAGTTTTCATAATACAGCTGTATTAAAATCAGTTTTGTTTTGTTTTTTTCTCAACACAGCGCTCAAAGATCGCCCTTTTTGACAAAATGTGGACATACATGCGCGGTGCAGAGCCCTCTGTGTTTGTGAAAACCACAGCAGAGGGGGTTCAGAGGGTCCGCAAGTCCAAGGGGAAGTATGCCTACCTTTTAGAGTCCACCATGAATGAGTACATCGAGCAGCGAAAGCCCTGCGACACCATGAAGGTGGGAGGAAACCTAGACTCCAAGGGCTACGGAATCGCCACACCGAAAGGATCCTCATTAAGGTGGGTGGAATAGTATAACAATGTGTCCAATGTTGTTATAGTATCCCACCTACCCTGATGTAGCTTTGCTTATGTGTCTCTGGTTTGTATAAGGAGATAAGGTAATTCTCCCCATCCTCTTTAAAAAGCATT
>VUQR01023496.1:0-7500 GCA_015108515.1 Hemichromis elongatus | reverse complement strand
GTGCATTTCACAGGAGAAGACGAGCGCCCTCAGCCTGAGCAACGTGGCTGGGGTCTTCTACATTCTGGTCGGAGGACTCGGTTTGGCCATGCTGGTGGCCTTGATTGAGTTCTGTTACAAGTCCAGAGCCGAGGCGAAACGAATGAAGGTGGCAAAGAATGCACAGAATATTAACCCAACTTCCTCGCAGAATTCACAGAATTTTGCAACTTATAAGGAAGGTTACAACGTATATGGGATCGAAAGTGTAAAAATTTAGGGGGTAGGGAACGAGGTTTTCATAAATTCCCCCCAAATGCACGCTTTTTTGGCTCCATCCGTTCCATCCTTCAGTGTTAGTGAATGAAGAGGTTGGCCAAAGGATCGTATGTACTGGTGATTTATGATTTAATGAGAGAGAGAGCGATATCCCCCTTTTTTAATGCTTAAAACTGTGTTTGTCCATTTAAGTTTCCTTGCTGTTTTGAAACCATTTTCATGTATGACTGTTGATGGCCATGCTTGTTAATACCTCTGTCCTAGTAACACATTTCAGCAATAATGCTTGCAATGACCACGCAGAAGGCTTTACATGATCATTTGCATCTTGTTTGCATTGTGTTATTCATGGAGATCATTTTCAGTTCTCACCTACATTCTCATGTTTTGAACATTTATAAACTTTTAAGCTTATAGATGTGTTGTTACTTTAAAGTGTCTAACATGTCGCTTTCTTTTTTGTGTATGGATCCTTGTGTGCATGAATGTGATAATGGTTGCGTTGGCCTATGTCTGCGTGTACACGTGACTTTGTGTGTTTGTGTAGATGACCTTTGGGGATGCCATGAGGAATAAAGCAAGACTTTCCGTCACAGGGAGTACTGGGGAGAATGGTCGGGTGATGACTCCAGAGTTTCCTAAAGCTGTCCATGCTGTCCCTTATGTGAGACCTGACATGGGACTGAACGTCAGCCTGACAGATCTGTCCTGATCAACGCGAAACTTCTGAGTGCCTTACAATGGTTTCAATAGAGCGTTTTCTCGTTTTTTTTCCTTTTTCTTTTTTTGTCCTCGCCTCTTTACTTTTGTTTCAGCTCTTTTCTTTTTGTCTGTGTGGTGAAAAAAGGAAAGATAAGAGATGGAGACTTCATTTTGCCAATCACAAAGACTTGTATTGTTGCTCTCTGTCTCTATTTCTCACCTTATAAACCGCCTACCTTTGTGGGTAGAATTCCATCTCAGAGTCTTAAAGGGTGGCTTTTCTTGTTTCTAAACCGTTGACACCATGCTTTCCTGTCTATCTGTTTGGACTGGACTGAGATGGAAATGAGGGCTTGATTGATGGCAATGACTGCTTATAGGAGTCAGAGATTCAGTCATCTCAACTGTGTTTATGTGTGTCTGAAAAAGTGAGGGGGTGTGTTCATCAGGGGAAGATGTCGTCAAAAACACACCGTTTCTGTAGCCACCGCCGCAAAACAGGATTTTCAAGCACACTTGATTTCATCTGCATTACGATGTGAAATCGTCTGTTTTTTTCTAAGAAAATCTATTAAAAAAGTTTATTGAAAAAAAATATTTTTATGTATTTTCACAAAATAGCTTTTAAATAAACTTGCTTACATACTGGTTGGATATAAACATCTTAATGTGTGAGAATACAGAAAGAAAAAATACTAAACAGCTTCTAGTTCGATATTTTTAAAGCCAAATACATTGCATTACGGGGGGCGAGATGTTAAAATCATGTAATTAATTCCTATTCTGAACTTTCCTGTATATTTTATTCTTTAACATTTGGTGTTGATATGAAATCTATGTCAATGCTTGGCATTTGGAATCAATCCTTCTATGTTTTTCTTGTTAGAGTTGGTGCAGCAATTATGCTTTATTACTTTTGTCTCTTTGTTTGCTTCAGTGCTTTTGCTGTTTGTATTTTTTCTGATGAGAACCGGGGTTGTTGTTCTTTCAAGAGGAGAATAATATGTTTACACGCCATGAATAAACACAAAAAAATAAATAAAAAAATAGTATGGTATGGTATTATTCCATCACATTTTAAAGTGACATCAAAAAGAAGCATTCACATTCACATGGTTTACGTGATGGTTAAAATGCCAAATAAGTAAGAGTGCCAAATTCTAGTGCCAGTAGATAAATATAGTCTTAATATACTCAATCACTGTCATCTCAGTGAATGTAAATGATTCTGATACATTCTGTAACTTTTGTAACTAGATGTACAGTTGGTGGCAATGACTAATACAATAGCCTTTCTGCTTTGTTTTCAAGTCTCCATGTATTTTGCATTAATCGGACAATGAAGTAGCACAAGTTGCATGTTGTTGCCGCAAATACTACATAAGTTTATTTCATTACCGCCATACACGCATTTTCATTTCAGTGTTGAAGTTGTGAGGTTAAATGTTTGAAATTGGAAATACAATGTAAGACATATATACAATATATACATATAAACATATATTTTATATAAAAGTTCAAATATGAAAAATTGTAACCCTTATCATAAGTACTTGATTTCCTTTTGCAGTACTTAATGCTACATTTATTTGTTTTAAAGATACAATATTACTTTTTAGTTGTCCAGACTCACCATAAGTTAGACACACAGGTTATACGGATGAGCACATCTATTTATAAGATTTTTTTCCCCACTTTCAAATAAATAAGCCCCCTCCTGCACACAGCAGGGAGATGAACTGTACTATTATTATCACCACTGTTTTTGTAATCGAGTATAGAGGCATACAGTATATCATAGTCGCTAATCAATTTCATTGCATATTCAGGCTATTTCACAGACATTTTGTATATGGAATGTGTGCTAACTTGTTTATTTTTTGGGACTCTTTCTAAATAAAAAGTGGCTGATCTATTGTTATCTTTTACTGCGTCATTTATTTGAAATCATTTGCTTTGTAGTAATAATAATTTGGCTGTAATAATAAGTAATAATTTGGAGTAAATCTATTGAATTACACAGCTTACCTACTAATTTGTTTGCTTATAACACACGTAAAGGGAAAAAAAGGGTGACAGGTGTCACTTATCTCCCCCTATATGACATCGCTGGGTTGTGATTTATATCACCCAAGGCACTGCACATCCATTTGTGCTTTCATTACTTTTTCTGTTTAGGGAGATATATATCATGCTACTAAACTTAATTTCCCAGAGCTGAGGGCACAGAAACTGCATTTGTGCTGAACAAAAAGACAAAACTTACAGTGGACATGAAGACCAAATACTACCTACCAAAAACATTATTGTTGTTTGTTTGTTTTTTTTACTTTTTGTTTTTTCTAAGTAAAACAACCTTTACAGTTGAAATGCATTGGTTAAATCTATCATTGTTGTGTGTTACAATTCTTGAAGTATAATACATCAAACAGTTTTGAGCTTAAATTGCAAAGCGCTGAAGTGCCCTTAGGTCACCCACCTACTTCTGCTGAGTGCTAATGAATTTCACACGTCTCTGTTGGGATGGCTGACTTTCTTCTGCTCCCTAAGATAATCCTCCTTTTCTCATATTCAAGCCGTGTGTGCCTTTATATCATGCCTTGTAGTTAATTACATCATATTAAAATCATGTTTAGCTGCAAGTAGAATTAGTAGACTGACACCCAGGAGCCACGGTTATAGCATCTATATACAGTTTATAGGTAATGAATGTAAGCTCAAGTGAATGCACTTTTATCAGCAGACAGAAAGATTTTTCCTTTATTTGTGCTTTTTATCCTTTAGCAGTGAATGTCATCACCCTGGGCAGGCGGCGTGGACACCGAAGTGTATGAATCTTTCTCTTACACATAAAAAGCTTCCTGTAAATATGACATGTGCTGCAGACCAGAGGACATTTAATCAATAAGAATCTCACCCTGCGAATGCACATACTCAGATGTGAGAAACATGGCAATACAAATCAAAGAGATACATTTACTGGTACTGAGAGTCAGGCTGTCTGGGCAGAACAACACAATTTATTTTTGTATTTCAATTTTTTTTTTTACTAATTACATTTTACATTACTATATAGTTCTCCTTAAAAAGTATCTTCTTCAAATATTGAGTAAAAATACTTTTTTATACTGTAATTTTGACATTTCTTCTAAAGCTGGATGCTGTGAAGTGGTTCTGTACTTAACAGTTTCTACATTTGGCAATTTTAAAAGGAAATAAACATAGACAACTAATTTTCAAAGGTTTTTGATGTCACTAAATTAAGTCTTCACCTTCACCAAGGTGTTTGGTTACCATTTTGTTCTACAAAACTCAAGGTCCCAAAAACTTTCATTGTGTTCTTGCTTTTAAAATCTGTAAAGTATTTCCTATTCCATCTTTTCTACCGTTTGTCAAACGCAGGCAGAGACCTGCTTCATGTGCACAGGTCATCCTTTCCCATTGTGGGTGTATCTTGAGATACTCCCAGAATTTCAAGAATCGATCCTTTTACATTAGTGTTTGCATTAGACTCATGGGATTGCACACTGCTTTGGGCCAAAATCACACTGCTCCATGCACCTCTCCATCGCCACTCTACTCACATATGCTGATTTAAACACTTGGGCAAAGCAAAGAGGTTGCTCACCATCTGCTACTTAGTTGGATCAGATGGCTTTGCTACTGGACGCATCTGGTCAGCCCAAACATTTTGTGAGGGTTTTGCCTGGTGGATGACTCAGTGGAATGAATTTAGCTATCTAGTCCAAAGGCCATTTTAGTCTTTTTGCTGACATAAAGACAGGTGACAAAAGAAAACCCCAGAGAGGAAACCTGGACTTCTCTAGTGAAGGGGAACCAGTGGCTCTGTCATGCCGTCACAGGCATTTTCCAAGCACATTTTTTGTTCACTTGACCCCTTAAAGACAAAGGTTACTGAAAATCAAGTTATTTTGAGTGATCTAGTTTATGTTATGTTGAAACATTTCTATCCTGATGGGCAGGAGCTCTTCCAGAACAACAATGTTACCGTTGCTATGACAGGTCAACAATTTATATTTAAAAAATTTATCTGTAAAAGGGGCAGAAGCCATCACACCGTGTTCAGGTTGGACGTAAAATGCTTAAACTATATAAATGAATGAAAGAAGTACGTAAAATTTTGAAATTTAAAAAAAATAACAAAGAGGATAATAGTTACTGTTGTGGTAAGTACAAACTCCTTCTATTTTATGTCCCATTATGCAAATTTTTTAATAATGAAAGGATTTTGTTATGACATAAACATGTAGTTAAATTCCTAGAAAATGAATTTTGCCTATAAAATGTAGGAACCTTCTGATAAACATAACAATTTGCATATGTTCAGTTTTATGTACATTTTGATATTTTGCATTTCCAGCAAAAATTATAAACAATTTCCTCTTTCTCTGCACAACCTTGCTGTTTGCTATTCACAGAAACACGGATTTGTTTAATTAGTCTTCCTGGGAGCCTCATTTTTTAGTTGTACTTTCTTTAAGAGCTTGGGATTCTTAAAGGTTAGGATTATCCCATGGCAACACTGCCAACTTTGCCAGCGAAGCTCCACCCTAAGGTTTTGTCCCATTTATTGCTTGTTATACTGATATTTTGCCATTATTTTGCTTTTCCTTCTATGTAGAAATGACTTACTGAAGTGACATTCTGCACAAGCATTGTTATTATTTCACAAGGCAGTTGCACCACCTTTGTGTAATCAAGCTTGCTTATGGGCCATTAGTTTGGCCAATGATATCATACAGGAATGCTTGACCAAAATGAATCTTCATCCATGTGAGCTATCAGCATGTGATGTGCCAGCTTTGTCTCACTTCCTTCCTTAATATTGCTAGTTATCAGTGGTTGTTATGATATGTTTCTCCTTGGACTGAAGGTAACGATGACAGAAGGTACACAGGGAATGCCCTGAATCTGCCACCTCATATAGGAGACATCAATAGCACAGACAGGACAATGTTTCATCTTCAGGTCTATTAGCTAAGGCCTGCCTGCCTGCACTGGCCTCATTAAAATCCAGCCATGATTCAGAAATGCTCACACAGCAACACTGGTGCAGATTTAAGGTCCATGAGTTTTCTTAACATGACATGATTTTATGTATATTTCAAATTAATATTGACTTGTTTACTCACTTGATAAACCAGCATGGAAGATATTATGTAAATGACAAATCTTGAGAGTTACTAAAGGCATAAGTTGGCAGTGTCCAGGCCTCTTATATGGCAACTGTAATACACAGTCAACTCAGTTAACATCAGAATGATTCAGATAGTCATGCACAGAAACTCGTACTTGCAATCCTGAGCAACAAAGCCATCTTTACTCCAGAGAGGTATTGCAAAATTAAATGCCAAACAAGTGCCTTTTACTTGAATTGCTTAATTTCATTGTTAAATAGTAGTAATTATTAAGTAATTATTTTCCATTCAATTTAATCACAAAGACCACTAGTGCAGTTGTGATCTTACTTTCTGTCTGTGTCTCTGCACTAGCCCTGCGACAGACTGACAATCTGTCCAGGGTGTACCCCACATCTCTCCCTATGGTAGCTGGGATAGGTACCAGCTCCCCACGACCCTGGTAAGGAAAAACAGAAGAGAATGCATGGATAACTTCCAGGTTAAACAGGTCTGCAGTACATTTCATTAAAAAGTAAGAGTGATTTTATTATATTAAAAGTTCACAGCCAACAGCAGGATAGGGGTGAAGCCAAACCCGAATATTTATTTCGAACAAATACTTTAAAAAAGATTTGTGGCAAAACTTTATATGAAAAAGTTGAGTTTACTTATGAGGCCACAGTGCATGAGCGGATGAGTTTGTGACGTGTAAAAGATGACTGACACAGGCTTCTCCACACAGCAACAGAGACGGCTTGGCTGAGCCATAAAAGACTGGACTGCATCGCTATTTTTGTTGAATAGATTTTTTTGTACATTAACTGGGTTCCAGAGGCAGCTTATAACTTTCACGAAGATCGCGGGATTAATCAATGACGGTGAATTATTGACGTTTGCAGTCAGTGTTCTCATGGTCGCTCTGTTTGCGTAGCTTTGTTAGCTCGGTCATTTAATTCAATTCAATTTTATTTATATAGCGCCAGATCACAACAACAGTCGCCTCAAGGCGCTTTATATTGTACAATAGTACATACAGAGAAAACCCAACAATCATATGACCCCCTATGAGCAAGCACTTTGGCAACGATGGGAAGGAAAAACTCCCTTTTAACAGGAAGAAACCTCCGGCAGAACCAGGCTCAGGGAGGGGCGGCCATCTGCTGCGACCGGTTGGGGTGAGAGAAGAAAAGAACAGGATAAAGACATGCTGTGGAAGAGAGACAGAGATTAGTAGCAGTTACAATTCAATGCAGAGAGGTCTATTAACACAGTGAGTGAGAAAGGTGACTGGAAAGGAAAACTCAATGCATCATGGGAATCCCCCGGCAGCCTACGTCTATTGCAGCATAGCTAAGGGAGGATTCAGGGTCACCTGGTCCAGCCCTAACTATATGATTTG
>VUQR01023492.1:34035-49662 GCA_015108515.1 Hemichromis elongatus | reverse complement strand
GTGTATTGTGCTGCTCAGATTGTCCACGGTGTAATAAAGCGGCACATCTTCCAACTCCTGAAACAAGCAGCACGTCACAGGTGATGAAGCTTCAGTCTGACAGGAAACTACGTCCAAAACGTGATCACAGTCTGTATCTCACACAACAAAAAGCCTGCTAACGCCACTAACCACACCCACGGGACAGTCCCGTTAAGTAGCATCTGTTCCAGCAGTGAGACCATATATATAAAAAGGGGAATGAGTACCTCGGTCACCATGCTCAGCATGCCCTTGATACGTTTAGATGTCCCAAACCTGGAAGGGTTCCCTGACACAGCAGACAAAACCTTCTGGACGAACTCCAGGTCGTGGATGGACTCTGCCCAGATCGGACCGCCCAGCTGCAAAGAGGAAAGGTATTGGCTTCAAAGTTTTATGCATGAACACACAGTAACAACCAGAAACAAGCCGGCCAGTTTATGGACATTTAAACCATTTAAGTAAGTGATTCACAAAGTGTGTGCTGGGGACCCCTGGTGAGCTGCTGAGGTACTGCAGGTGGGCTCAATTCACCTTGAAACCACTCACATCTATGTACAGTTACATATTAATATGAATATATTTATTTTAATAAAAAGTGAATTCAAGCTAGTAATAGCAGGTGGTTAATTTGTAATATTACTCATTACTCCGTGTTGAATTCACTGCTCTTATATTGAAGTTGATGCTCCAGTGGCAGGTGTGTGGCTTTAACACTGCATGTGACTGGGTAGCATTAGCCATTCATAGCCAACAGCCCAAGTTGTTTGTTTCTTGAATGCGTCTTGTATTGTGATTAGAGTGAAGACTAAAGCTTCTGGTTTTAAAGTGGGCCTCCGCACTCTTGACTTTAAACTTTAAGTCATTTTAACAAAACTGTAATGAAGAAAAAAGTAAGCTACCTTTACATTTGTTCCTAAATACAATACACATGTTTCAGTCAGAACCTCTACAGTTTGTTCCATCTGCAGCCATTTATGTGGCCACTTGGCTGGGAGCTGAAACCCAGGTACAAGAACCGAGCAGCCATAAATGACAACACATATCACACTGATTAGACTGGACACAGCACAACAGGTGGTGTTGGGTTGCTAGGCAACTTACAGACGCACACAAACTTTAGGTAGGACAAAACTGTGCTCTGTTTGCCCAAACACAGCTGATCTGATTGGGGCTGGGTATCCAGCACTACACTCGTCATTCTGATGTTTACCAAGTGAATCCACAGTTTCCAGTCAGATGACTTGTGCTGCTGTTCGATCACATCCAAAGTCAATGAAGGCGATTTTAGAGCACTTCATTATTCCATCTGCTAACACATTTTATAGAAATGCTAATTTCATTTTCCAGCAGCACTTTGCGCCTCCCCACAGTGCCAAAACTAGTACCAAATGGTTTGCCAACCATGTTATTGCTGTGCTCGATCAGTGTGAACCCCACACAGAATCTGTGGAGTAATTTCAAGAGGAAGATCCATCCGACAAGCTGAAGGCAGCTGTCAAAGCAACCTGGGCTTCCGTAACACCTCAGCGGGGCCACAAGCTGATCGCCTCCATACAGTAATATGTGGTAACGAGAAGGCCCAGCCAAGTACTGTGAATGTATCAGTGGTCATATGCTTGAGAAGTGGGGCGTTTCTGCACTGCAAGTCCTACAAGCCATAACCACCAAAACAAAAACTGTAAACCCAGAGCGAACCCACACTGACGTGACATGTTTGTGCATCACCTGATGTCTCTGTCCGCAGTGCTCACACTCTGGTCCAACCGGTGGGCCGGTGGCAGCTGAATACTTCATGCTGAAATCAAACACACATCGACTTTACCGCACGCAGCGATCCTCAAATAACACAGAGCGGTTGGTTAAACAGCAAACCTCACATTTAATAGTAAAGCATTTGGCCAAACATGTCCATCCACGGCTCCTCGCTCAAGATGAAGGTCTCTACTTCTTTTTAACTCAACCCTCAAGATTTTTACATCCAAATGTTACGTCTGGTATTTTCCGGAAACACTATAAACTGAGGAGTTTATTTCAAGGCGCCAGTTTGCTGATGAGCACACCTCGACTGAACCGTCACATCCAGAACCTCATTAGAAGCAGCAGCAGAGTGTTTAGTGTCTCACTGTTTTCCGTTGCTTGTTCTCCTGCCCATTCTCTGCAAGTGGAAAGCCCCGCAGCCGACACAGTTGTACACCAGCGCCTGTTTACTGCAACAAAGACAGACAGGACTCAACTGCAGTGTCATTTTGTGCTTCAATACCGAGCACATCAGTCATTGGTAGAATCTTTTAGTGTCACGTACCCAGATTTCTATTATTCTATTAGCACTTTACTTTTATTCTCACGAATCCCCCTGCTGCTGTACTTTTTTGTTGCTGCAGTGACCCACTTTCAGGATCATTCATCTTTCATCACAGTATAGATCAGCCTTTGTTAGCAGACAGCGCGTGCATGTGTGTGAGTGAGCACCTGGCTGAGTTTTTGACTGTAGCCTGTCCCGTGAAGACGCGGACAAAGACCCGAATATAGAAGTCGACGCTGACGGACAGCAGGGGCCTGATGTATCGCTGGTACACTCCTGCCCTCTGGTCCAAGCTGTGCAGGATGATGCGCAGAGCCTGGAGTTCAAAGATGGAGAAAGGCACCTCAGCACTTTTTTTTTCTCTTGCTGTGAAAATGTGGAAAACATCTGTTTACAGGGATGTGAGAAAATTATAAACTAATATGTTGGATAAAACATTTTAATTGGTTGCAGAGGGGGTTCTATTTCATCCATTCAAATAGAATTTAGTTTTTTTAATGATCCGTGCATTTATATTCCATTACTGCCACTCGCAGATAGAAAAGGTGTAAATTCTACTATTGTGTGGAAAACTACTTGTGCTACATGCAGCATGAAATCACATCATGATAGCGCATGAGAAGGTGGGAAAACGAAGAAAAGACCTTTATGAGAACACCACGCGTGCTCTGGCTGAGGTGCAAACACATTCACCAGTTGCTCTTTTTCTTGTATTTGTGCCAAAGAAAATTTTCAACACGCACACAAACAGCATTGCCTACACAACAACTCTTTGAATGGCCGCTCAGGTATACTGTGCAATTTATTGTTATCCATCTGGATCCCACTGAGAGAGCTGCATGTTTGACTCAGATGACTCGATAAGTCCCTCAATCTTATTTTAAATCTTATTTCTAAAAAGCCACCTACAGGTCATCCTACGGCCGTGGCAGCCCTCGAGTCATTCACCGATCAAATAAGTGTAAATTTTACCCTTCTCCTTTTCAAGCATGTAAAATTGTGTGGTGTATAGAGATTTGTAGCAGCTATACATCTTTTACTTTTCTCTGTATTTTCTGTATATATTTTGTTATTTTTTTAATATTTAATTTCAATCCAATTCACTTTTATTTATATATATATATATATATTTGGGTTTTCATGAGCTGTATGCCAAAATCATCAATATTCAAACAATTTAAGGCTTGAACTACTTAAGTTGTGTGTAATGAATCTAAAATATATAGAAACTCTAATGTTTATCAGTACATTACAGAAAATAATGAACTTTATCACAATATGCAAATTTTTTGAGAAGGACCTGTATATAGTGCCAAATCACAACAACAGCTTCCTTATATTATAATACAATAAACACAGAGAAAACGCCAAAAATCAGCATGTGGGGAGGAAAAACCTCCTTTTACAGGAAGAAACCTCGAGTAGAACCCGGCTCAGGGAGGGGCCCAGGATTCAGGGTCACCTGACCTAGTCCTAACTATATGCTTTAGCAAAAAGGAAAGTTTTAAGTCTAATCTTAAAAGTAGAAATTGTGTCTCAACCGGAAAGGGAAGCACACGTAAGTAAGCCTGCAGTCTGAGAGTGAAGTAATATACTGGGGTGATACAGTAGTGATGGGATGATTATTTAAGATTTTGCACTTTCTGGATTTAACAGGGAGCCAA
Source organism: Hemichromis elongatus (assembly GCA_015108515.1). Classification (NCBI taxonomy): domain Eukaryota; kingdom Metazoa; phylum Chordata; class Actinopteri; order Cichliformes; family Cichlidae; genus Hemichromis; species Hemichromis elongatus. The sequence continues at coordinate 45,672 of VUQR01023492.1, read as the reverse complement.
AGAAGAGAAGCCAATATGGGAGAAATCTGCTCTCTCTATCTAGTCCCTGTCAGTACTCTCGCTGCAGCATTTTTGGATCAATTGGCTTTTCAGGGTTTTTTTTTTTCCCCCAATACATGTAATAAAACAGGCAATTTTGAGTGTCTGATCCTGAAACTAACTCTGAAATCTTGCGCTGCAGCTGGTGACGGCTGTCCTGGTGATCCGTTGTAAGCTGGAGGACTAACTTATACTGTACCTGAAGCCTTCAGGTTGAACAGGGAGTACCGTTACTACCTGCAGTCCAAAATGGGGGAGCTGGACATCGTCCACAAGAAGAGGAACTTCTGGAGAAGTAGCCAATCATTGCTCGGCTATTTCTTGTCACAAAGTGTTCACTGAAGGATTATGACCTCAGAAGATCGCAACAAGAATAAAATATCCTTCGTTTTTAACATCACAAAATCTCACTTGGTTAAATTGAATTGACGATTCCTTACAGCGCCACCGTCTCACTCAGATGCATTCTGCACGCTCGCGCATTAATGCAAACATGACTGTACATGTACTGCATGTGTCATTTGCACATTTCTGACAGTGAGCCAGAGTGTGTGAGAGAGAGAAGTGTGTGTGTGTGTGTGTACTCTGAGCCCTCACCATTTCATGACAATATTTGGCTTTGATGGAGACTGAACCGTATTTGCTGTAGCAAGTCTCTCCACTGTTTCCTGCCATCACCGCCATGTCTGTACACGTTATGCATAAAAGACCTGAGAGAGAGAGACAGAGAGAGAGAGGATAAAATATCTAAAAGACTGAAATTCATAACGCTGCAGTGATTGGTTTAACCATGTAGATGTAGACGTCCATACATGTACACACAAGCGCACGCCGTCATTTGACCGAGCTCCATTAATATACGATCTTTACTTTGGAATTAAAGCGCCTTGAGGTGACTGTTGTTGTGATTTGGTGCTATAGAAATCAAAATGTAATTGTTAACATTTAGTCTATCACACACACAAGCGTCACGCTGTTGGCTTTTTTAAAGACTGCTTACGTACATGTGTCAGAAGCCTCTGTACTAGTTACATAGTTACAAGTTATCTGTAACTTTCAACATCCCTCAAAGTCATGAAGGCTAGAAGAAGAGCTGCTACCCACCTCCTTCACTGACAGCCTGCACGGCAGCATCCAGGAAAGAGGCCGGGCTACCGTAGGGGTCCAGGTCAATGACGTCATAGCGATCTTTCTTCCCTCGCATGTCATACATTAGCATGCTGTGTTTAAAACCCGGGAGAGAAATTTTTATTTACTTTAAATGGTAAATTTGGAGAAAAGCACAAAAAATGATGTTCATGACAAATGTGAACAATAGGTCAAAGGTAAAGAGTGACGAACAATGAAACAAGTACAGTGGAGCGGATAAGAGTGTGAAGTAAAGCAGCACAACATGCTGACTAGTCATACCTGGCATCTCTGCAGCTGGGCTGGAGCAGGTGGCTCACTCCGTTGTACTGGGCATTCCTGGCGATCAGGGCCGCCGCCTTAACTGAGAAGTCGTTGGCAGTGACGCTCTGCAGGCCTGGGACCTCCAGAGCAAAACGCACCGAGCGCAAACCAGATGCTGCTAGGCCCTCCAGGACACGCAGACCGTGCTGACACAAAAGGTTGGGGGAAACTCACTTAACGTTTCACAAAGACACACACACACACGCTTTTTGGCCTCTTGGCAGCAGCAGAAAAAAGTCTTGATCATGAAAATTACACATTGCTGGCCAATAATTACGAGCTCTTTAATCTAAGAGTTGCTTCACAATTTTTATACACCGTATCTTCCTAATATATGGTCTACTAGTCTCTGATATAATTCAGGTGTTCCCATCACTTCCATGGCCACACGTGTATAAAAACAAGCAAATGTGTGGGGGGAGTTTAGGGATGAACCCTTCCTGTTCCAACATGACTGCACATGAGTGCACAAAGTCCATAAAAACACGGATGAGCAAGTTCGGTGTGAAATAAGTTGACTGGCATTCACAGAGTCCTGACCTCAACTCGACAGATCCCCTTTGGGATGAATCAGAGAGGAGACTGTGAGTCGGGGCTTCTCGTCCAACATCAGTGTCTCACCTCACAAATGCAAGAATGCTCAAAAATTCCCATAAACGTTGAGGAAAGTTTTCCCACAACAGAGCAACATTATATATGTACACAAAATAAAAATCCTCCAACAGTAACAGTTACAACTACATTTACTCTCATCTTGCCTCGTTTGGGTCTCTAATAACTTGCGATAAAAGTAAGAAACCAACTCCTTAACAACAACATTCTTCACTGAGCTCTTTTTCTTCCTTATTGAGAGACAATCAACTCAAAGTGAAACTGAATCTAATTTAAAAAATGTGAGCGCTGTATTCAGAGAAAGTTGGCATCACTAGCAACTGTTCTAATTAACAAAACAAAAACATAAACCTTCGGTCTAACTTCATGACATGTTTTTTTCTTTAAAATTATCTAACTGCCTCGCGACACTTGTGGCCTCCAAAGTGTGAAAGTATCGAAGGATTTTCCACTGGAACCAGTGCGTCTCATTTTAGCATTGGACGTCCCTCTGGGCAGTAGTAATACCTGGCTTTTAGATACAGAACCATTCACACAGAAATGCTAGTACACCACTTGTTCTGCCCGCCCACGTTCAGGTTCATTGTCATCCTAGAGTCTTTAATGTCATTTCCTGTGTAAGCAGAGACATTACAGGTCGACGGGTCATTTTATTGGAGCCAGATATTTTCAGTTGGTATTTATTTAACTTCCACCGGGTGAATAAATCAGGTTCTGGCTCGTACGCACAAACATAATCTTCTAAACTGAATACGTGTACCGTTAAAACTCTGCATTTGTATTCATACCACAGCAATAAAAGTCTGTAAGTGTGCAACTAAATAGATCACTCTCACACACCTCACATTTCTCCCCCACAGCTGCCTTTACAGCTGGCTCGCCTGATCCGTTTTTCTCCTCCGTCTGTGCCTCGGCCTCGTTCGTCTCCTCTGACAGAGAGACCACCACCCTCCCCTGTTCGCCTGGCACCACCACCTTCACCCCTCGCTGAGCCAGAAGCTCTCTCGCAAACTCTGTGATCACAGCACATCTGGAAGAGGAAAAGGATTGTTTACTTTTACGTGCACACGTGAAAGAATAATGAGAACGGGGTCCAGGCAGAGCAGTAATTCTCAGGACCCTCTCGCTCCTTCATACGTAGTTCCCGTGACTACGTCCACACCGATAAATGACCAGTAAGACATTTAGAAAAAAAATAAAAATTAACGAATCCTGCTCTGTAGTTTCTTGTAGTTGTGGATCCATCTTTCCAAAGATACTCAAGCTGCAACTGAGTGATGAGTTTTCTATGTGAAGAGAGAAGCTGTGTCCTTCTGAAGTCCTGAGTGTTGCTCTGAAGGGTCGTCTCTCAATACTACCTTGCAAAAAAACTTAGTTAATGAAACTAGTTGGCTTCTGAAGAACAAAGAGAAGTTACGGCACATTTTGGTGTAGATTGTACCACTATGTGGCCAGGAGCAATAAATATACGGTGTGGTACTTTTTTTTTTTCTTTTTTAAATGGCAAGTTTTTAAAAATTCATCTTGTAAAAAAAGAACGAAGCTCATGGAAGTTGATCGTTTAACTTTTGAGGCCACTGTAGAAGCAGTTTTTAACAATCGTCTCCCTGACCCGGGAAAGTTACCAGCATTTGAGGGGTTTTTGTGACTTTCTCTATTCATTTACACACTTTTGTTTATTAAATGACAGGAAATGCACAGACTGTTACGGCACATAAAGGATGAAGGAAGCCATGGGGACGTCACCGTCTGACGAGAGGCGGGCCACTACAGCACCGGGACTCTTTTCTACCAAGTTAAATGATGCAGTGTTCACGTGTTCCCAAACAGACCTGCACATTTTGAACAGTCTGCCACTTTGCCTCAGTCCCATTTAAACCGGCTTTGGCCCTGAGACGACAGCATTTCTGGAGCATGTTCATCCCATGAGTTAACTGCCATTTGTAGACACCCTGCTGAACGGTGTTCAGACACTGGTTTCTGGAAGTGTTCCCGACCCCACGCACTGGTTTCCATAACAGAAACACACCCGTTTCTAATGCAGTGCTGCCTGAAGGCATCCAGTGATTTATAGTCTTGTCACTTCCACACAGGCATTTCTCTCATTTTTAAATTTTCTTTAATTTTTTTCCATTTAGTTTTATTTTTTCACAGATTGGTGAACCTCTGGCCCCCGTTACTTCTAACAAACTCTGCCTCTCTGAGATACTATTTTCATTCTCCATCATGTTACTGACCTGTTACCTTAATTAGCTGAAGCATCTTCTTCAGAGTGATTTGTTGTAGTATCAACCCAACATTTGAGAAGTGCTACTGCCATCAAATTCAAAATGAGCAAATAATAAAAGTTCTCAGTTTATGCACTGCAATGTGTTTTTATTTGTATTTTACACAGGGTCCCAACTTGCTGCACTTGGAATTGTATACTGGATTGTGTCTGTGTTGCTCTGGATAATTCATTAAACACGAGTTACTGTGACAGAAACACAGGAAGAAGCGAGACTTCAGGACAGAGTTAATGCATAGATCATCAGAACCATGAAAATAAAGAAACCGCATATGTTCACCGTGGATGTGTTTGGGGAATACAAAGTATTTTATTAGTATAATGGCCAAGCTAGACACAATTACCACCTCCTGTAATTTGTTTTACAGAAGTAATATCCTTGTGCTAAACAAAATGCTACTAAACACACATGTCACAGTTCACTGAGTCATTTTAGTGTCAATGTTAGGAGGGTATAATTAAGGCACAGGTTACAGGATTGCTTACAGCGCTGCGTTCTAGATTTAATCACAGCTACAAAAATCAGTCGTAAATACTCAGCTACACAGTTTAGCTTGCCCAACTCCCTAACAACAAGTAGGGACTTCTTTAATATGCAGACTATGTTTCATAAAGTGTCAATAGCATGATCACATCTCAATGAGCTTGGAAAACCCTAGATTTAGACAGTGACACCTTAGTTTATCTAAATCACGCTTTGACTGTTAAGTGTTCCACCTGTTAATCAGAAATGAGTTTACTTTTAAGATGGAGACAGTTGTGGGTACTTGGCAAGTGGCGATCAAGGCCAAGTTCATACTCACGTTAAATCTCTGTTGAACTCCTGCACTGGGTTATAGAACACCTCATTGGCACTGGGGAACAAGATGGCTGCCTTTCCCTCTTTAACCACCGTCTCTCCTGGTAACAGTCCCACAGAAGACGTATTCTCCTGGTCACCTGTAGAGCTGGTAGCGGACAGGCCCGTGCCATCTGCCGAAGATTCAGCAGGTGTGGATGGAGGGTTAGCGGCGGCAGTTTCCATGAATCTCCTTCCCCCGGTAGCAGCAGCACTCCACTGAAATGCCTGCCCGGCTGAACGAGCGCGAGAGGGATCCAGGTGATGGGAGACGATGAAGGGCAACAGCCTGACTGTCCGCACCAGCATAAAGCCACAACGGCTGCAAGGAAACACACATTTAAAATGTCTTTAAAAAAAAAACAAAAAAAACACAGTTTCCTCAACACAGACTTGAATCACACACACATCTTCAATAAACAGCCATTACAAGTGATCCTTAATCGTACACTATGGCCTTGGCGGTCATCAGATCTATGACACCAAACACACTACAAGCACCACAATACTACATCAGTACAGCTCGACTCGTCTGGAGTTCATGCTTTGGAAGAACTAAAGGTGCACTTCAGGTGTTCTGCCAGCCTTGGTGGCCAAACCTGTATGCTGGTTTTTCCTCAGTCATAACAATGGATATCCAAGTCATCAGTTACATCAGCATTAGCACATTATCTGTTGTCTGATATAAGCCAGTGCTGTATAGCGTACAGATGGTCTCTAGCTGGTTTTGTTTTTTTTGAACGACAACCCAGGCAAGTATTAATCAACTTTCTTGATTAATAAAAAAAAAAATGAATAAAAGTGAAAGATGCAATATTCATATTTTCATTTTTTCTTAGAAAAGCTTTAAACAGTAAGTAGGTTTTCTGACCGAACTTAGAAACTCATATTTCAATTGCGATGTTACACAAAAATCCACCTGAGCCTTTCCTTTCACTGGAGAGCGAATTAACACAGTCATCTGCATTTTTGCACACTATTAATAGCAAGTTAAATGCTGTCCGTGCGATATGCACACAGGTTTATCATGCTCATCAAAAGGTCAATGGTATCCTTTGAGTCCCCAAAGAAGTTTTACCTTTTTAAATGGCTTACACAGCTGCTGCCGGGTACAGGTTAGCCCACTCACTGATAGTTTAAGACTCCTTAAGCACTTCAATATGAAATATCTTCTGAAATGTACCTTTAACTCACCTTTATAACTCATACGGTTTAATCGATCAATAAAATAACACTGAGTAAACCCATTAAACAGAGCAGCAACAAACTAATTAGCATGTTCACTAGCTATGCTCAATAAGCAAAAGTTAAGCGCTCTTACCCGTGTCACCTCCTCTGCGTGGACACCGGCTCTCCTGTTTTCGCTCAAGTTTTATTTTTTGTTTTCAAAGCAACAGGCACCCCTGTGCTGGTTATTTGCTTTGTGTTGCACACCGCTTGTGGTTCGCTCTCACGTTAACACATGGAAGCTGCCATGATTGAGACGAGCGACTCTACGGAAGCCCGCGCGGGGAAAAAATGAAAGCGCTAAAAAGGCTTGCTCCCCGCCCCCTCCCCTCCCCTCCGCCTACAGCCATGTAATGTCAGGGAAACAGTGTAACGTGAGGACACATGAGAGAGAGGGTCTATCGCTCTGCCGCTGCGCAAACTGGCCTACTTTCCCCCGCAGTGAACATGCGAGGAAACTGGAAAACACATCAGTCTGCTTTCATGAATAATCTAATTTAATCTCACCGTGCCCGAAGTTAGTGATGCATTCTGATGAAAAGGCTAAACATAGCCTATGGATTAACTCAGACCTATGATGTGAGGAGATAAAAACTGCCTTAGAGAAAATAAGGTCATCTAGGGTCAGTGCCGTGGGGCTGCACGTACAGGAGCGGTAAATGAAATGTAGGTCGTTCCTGCCTGACAATGATGAGACAATTAAAAGCTTGCATTTGTGCTGCTCTTGCCATTTTCTTGCAGATGACAATGCTGTCACACCCAGGGTACTGAGAGGAGAGAGATAGCGTCAGACATGATTCATGTATGTATTTCCTGACAGGATCTACATACATGAATCGTGTCTTATTTTTATTATAGAGAGCAAAGCTAGAAAGCTGTACCCGCACCAACTACGAGGGCTTTTCGTACAATATCAGCAGTGCAGTCCTGAAGAGGGTCACTATGTCACTGTCTCTGTTTTGTGCTTCTGTGCGCCATGTTTATTCAGATAATGGGGCGAACATAAGAACCCGGCAATTCCTAGCAAGCTTGACCTTCCCTACAATAAGCTCGACTTCCTAGACAGTTATGTCCTATTTCAGACGCTTGTGCTTTTTCACTTATCTTGTATTGCCTCTGCAGAAATCCTAAACTTTGTACACATTATTTAAAAGCAGAAAACATGCAGAAAACATTGTGATTTATGCACTTACTCTACTTGTAAATTTAGTTTTCTAATCACTCAATCCCATGACATCAGCTCAGTGCATTTACACATGTAGACATGGTCAAGATAGCCTGCTCACGTTTAATGTCCAATGCCTTGTTGATGTCAGAGGTCAAAGGAGAATTGCCTCACTGTCCAAAATAAAAGCAGCTGCAACTGAAATAACCACCTGTTACAAGCAAGGTGTGCAGAACAGCATCTCTGAATGCACAACATGTGAAACCTTGACGAAGGTGAGCCGCAGACCATACTGCTGTCAGCTACGAACTGAGGTTACAGTTCACAGGGGTCGCAAATGAGATAATCGAAGATTTAAAAAAGCACTATCAGGTGTGATGCATCTTTGCATGGATCCATCCTTCATATCCCTCACTGTACTCAAAATAGTCTCCATGGTCACCAGATCCAAATCTAATAGACAACTTTTAGGACTGGTGGAACGGGAGATTGGCATGATGGATGTGCTGCCATCAAACCTGCAGCAATTGTGTGATGCTGTCACGTCACATATGGACCAAAAATCTCAGAGGAATGTTTGCACACATTTTTGAATGTGTGCCACAAAAAAAAAAAGCCTTCAAAATCAGCTGGTTGCAAGTATAAACAACCTTTATGAGTCTTACCACGAGCCTTCATTGCAGCCGAGATTATTTTCATAAAATACTTTACACTTTTTTTTTTTAGCTTTCAACAAGGCGCTCTACTACACCTATAGCCCTACTGGAGCATGAGATATATGGACATGTACACTACAGCATGCTATATGAGTACTGTAACAACGGCTAAAGCCATTACTGGTTAAAGTACAGTTTCTCTCACTATATTTTTTAAATTAACAAGTCTTCTGCATGTGCTAACAATAAAATAGCTAAACTGAATTTATTACAGTATTGCACATTTTGCAGTATAATACACTGTACGACAATCATACTACTGTTACTAATAATAGTAATAATAATGATAATAATATAGATAATGATGATTGTAGTGTATGTATGTTTCTGTGTTGACTGATGCATTCTAGACAGGTGGACCAATCTTGATGAAACTTTGCATAAACACTGCCTCAGGCAATATCTATTTGTCACATATAAATATTTGATACAATTCCCACAATCTTATTTATTTATATACAGTAAGCTTGGTTCTTGTTTCACAGGTTAGATTCAGATCGTATTCTGGGTTAACCTGCATTACTTTAACGTTGTAGAAGAAAATCTCTTTTATTTCCCTGTTACATCATACTAAATGAACACACTGTCAAAGTCAACCTGAGACTTTCTTTTAGCTGACATGCAGAGAGGGCATGTGAGCACAGATGGCACCCCGTAGAGCTCGCTGTGTTTTAATGTGAGCAGTGAGTATAACAATGGTCAGACCTCGCATCCCATTTTATTCCTGAAACAAAGCTTCAGCTCTCGTGGTGAAGAGTAATTTATACCTGATCACCTAAAGATTTTTTTCCCCCCTGGCTACAAATATTTTATAGGTTACAGCTTGAGCAGTAGAGCGAATGAGTTACTGTGAAAAGTAATATATTGCATATACACCAGGCTTTCTCGCATTCACTATCAAATATCTACCATCTGCATATTGAGCGGTTTGCAGCCAGCTTCCATAAAATGGGACATGGTTGACTGTAAATGGGGGGAAAAATAAAAATAGAAGGTTCTGCTTCTACTGTACGCACACGAGCCTGAACATCTGGATGGGGGCGCTGTGACAATGAATGCCCAGAGAGCGTGGCGCTATACATCTGACACAGGAGAATTATAGAGTTAATAGTATTTGGCATGACAGGGAGAGAGAGCGGGGAGCGCAGTGCCGTGCCTGAATGCAGTCTCATCCTGTTTAGTATTCACTGTGCGCAGCGCCTGGAGGCCCCGGAGGGCTCACCTGCCCGGAGTCTAGACGCACTCTCAGTACAGATCAGACAGCGGGGATCGAACCGCCGGCCCGACAGGCTTCACGTCCGTGCGTTGTCGGGCATCGGAGGGGAATTGGTTCCAGCACCAAAGGCACGCCGGTGAGTGAGTGGGGTTGAGTGGGTGGACTGGTGGGTGGGGCTCAGACGGTCGGGTCGGCTGGGGACGCTGCCTGTCTACCTGCCCGCAGCGGCGCGTGGGCTCGAACCCGTGATCCGTTATTCCTTCTGATGTAATCTGGTTACCGCTAGTTTTAATGCTGTTAGGCTACATCTGTCTTTACATTACACGTGTGAATATTTCTGTCTTTCTATGCATCTCTACCTGCCCTCTGTATTATTTCTGTATTATTTAACCATCATTCAAATGAAAAAACAAAAAAAACAAAAAACAAAAATAAAACGGTTTGGCCTGGTATAAAACGAATAAAAGCGATTAAAAAACATCTATGCATTTTGACATGAAAAAAAATCGCTATATCTTTAAATGAAGGGAAATGTAAACTTTGCTCCTCACTGTCTGCATTGAATGGAAAACAGTGTGAGTGTGTGGGCGAACCTATAATTTACCACTTAACTTGTTTTTAAATGATTTAGAGGCAAATTAAAAGATTTCTTGAGGTTTGTTTTGATTGCCACTGAGGTAAACTTTTATTTTACTTTGATTTGAAGTTATGAAATCATACAGCTGTGACTTTTTTAATGAAAAGACACTAACAATACATCCATAGGTGTGCAAGTCATTTTAGATTAGGCACCTGTGAACTGCTGACATTATAGCACACAGTAAACATAATAGCCAATACAATAGTGCAGACAGCCTCCGTCTGTCCATCGGTAGCTCTGCAATCTGTCTGCAACCCCTGGGAGAGTTTTAAAAAAAATCCCCGCTCTGCTCCTCTGCGTCCTCCTCGATAGCTCCGCGCTCTTCTCGCTGGAACGCGTGTGTGCGTGCGTGCACGCATGCCATCCTGCGCGCGCAAAGTAATGTATGTGTATGCGTGCTCCGCTGCTGGTTCACGGCGTACAGTCACAGTGAATGAGTGTCTGTAGTGAGGCGGAGGGAGACATTAGACCGCTTCTGCGTTGCTCCTCCATTGAAACACTTTCCAGCGGAACACAGCCAAGGGGTGAGTGGAAGCTCGGCGGGTCACAGTGTGCAACGGTTCGGACTCGGCCCGTTAGGGAGGGTGTTTGAGGGGCGGGTTTGCTGGTTGCCCGTGTCCACCACTGTGTGCTTGTATGTGCTTACATTTCTGTGGGTGAATTTAGATGGAGGGGTGGTGTGTGGGGCTTCGGCGTTTTGTTGAAGTGGAGGTTAGGCTATTGTTTTTTTAGGAGAGTGGGGTGGTAAAGTTGTGCTGGCTGCTATGGGGGATGGGTGCTTGGGGACAGACCAAAACTTTAACCACTTCACACCGGCACCACTCACTCGTTGCCGCGGGCTGCCCCTGGGCGACTGTCTTCTCGTGAGACCTGTGCTGCTCTTTCTCCAGCATTCCTCAACTTTCTCAAAAACTACCTGAGGTTCAAGCGAGGCTTACACCCCCCCCCCCCTCCTTTTAGACATTGCTGTATTTGAACGACGCTTGGTAGTTGCTTATTTGTGTAATATCATGGCATAGACTGCTGTCGGTAAACGGGTTAAGATTTTACAGCCAGCCCCCTACTTTCCTTTCCCCTCCTCTCCTCTCTCGCCATGCCGGATCCATCCGTCTGTCTCGCCCACAGTTGCAGCGCATTTGTGTCCCGGGATGACCTGTTGATGTCGGCTAAAGATGGAGTGCCAGGATCGCCCTTCGCGGTAGACCCCCCGCTTCCCCTTTAAAAAATATCTTAAGAATCTTAGTTCCTCAGAGTGAAGACAGCCCCGTGTGGTTCCCGAGTCTGCTTTTCGGTGGAGATGTAATAAAACATTTATTCGCTGTGATATAGCATACGCGACATTTTGGAGGGGGAACAACGCGTGCCTGTCCCATGTCGGTAGCTGCCATTCGGCTGGAGGAGGAGGAGGGAACTCGGTCTTAACGGACTTCACACCGCGCTGGCAC
>VUQR01023492.1:14022-33820 GCA_015108515.1 Hemichromis elongatus | reverse complement strand
GGACTCCCAAATCCTACCGGGCATCGAGGCTGGCACACGGCGGGGCACCGAGAGCTCTCTGCCCGCTCTGACTGCCCTGCTGCACCGCTGGTGGAGGCGGCTCTCCGAGGCGTCCGCCAGCGAGACTCTGCGAGACTTTCATGTGAGATTAATTGATGTATAATTAATGTGTATAAATGATATGTCGGTTTTGAAGTTTCTGCTCTAGTCGTGCTCAAGGGAGGCTACGACTATAGCCACATTGTGATGCCTGTCTACTCACGAGTTTTGGCAAATACGGGATTTTTAGCCCCAAACGGCTGCAAACTAAAGGCCACCCAAGGCTGGCATTTGTTACAAGTGATTTAGAGACTTGCTTGTGAGTTGTGTGCATGTGTGAGGTGTTTCTACTTCTGCCAGTGTTAGCCTTAGCTTTAGCTGCTACTTGCTAACGGGCCACCTTTAACCTCCCCAAACCAGGAAACTGAATATGATTAGGCAGTGATTGATGTTGATATCAAAAGCCCGTGTTCACGTGGTTGCTCTTGTTTATTATGTGGCAGCAAAATGACTGCGGTATTCTTATGTTGGTGTTCGGTATTAGCAGCAGCATGTCATTAATTTGCACAAACCAGAGTATTATTTGCTTTTTTTGTGTAGGAAAATAATTTTCAAAGTTGCAGATGATTGAAACACACACACACGCAGTCACACTCTTTTTTTTTTTTCTTGTGGAGTCAAAGCACATAATGGGGCACATGGGGAATACAGGGCAAGGGTCAAGTGGTGTGAGTTAACTCTCCTTTTCTGTTTCTTGGAAGTAATTGTGACCTCTGACCTGTGAGGAGAAAAGGTGCCTGGTAGGATATCCCCATGTGACATGACATGTCAATGAAGCAGTGAATGGAAACCAGCTTGCATGAAAGAAAATGTTCTGCTTTTAAAATGCTAAAACTTTTATCAGCAATGCCAGCATGTTATTGTCATTATCAGCAACTGTGCACACTGTCACTTGATGCCTTCTCTGCTTTATTTTTATTCTTTTTGTCTTTGAATACTGTGGGGAGATTTTATTTATTTATTTTTCAGCAGACATGCTTTGTCTTGGCAGCTGCTTATTATTCATACGACTGCACATATTTACACCTGGAAACAGCCACAGACATCTCACCATTGGTCGCGGAGATGCTCCACTGGGACATTTGTCAGTTCAATTGCTTGCTCAAGGCCACGGGAAGTGCAGATGTTAGCGGAGCAGATCGTGCATTTTTAGTGCCATACAGAGGTCAGAAACAGTCATTTTTAGACTTTCTTTGCTATCAAAACACTGTTTTGTAAAGACAACAATCCACATTTCCCAGTAAGATCGTTGTCTTCTTATTAAAGTAAAAGTAATGCATGTAAACAAATGCTGGATAGGACCCAAATTGCGCTGAGTAAATATCACTCGGAGCCTCTACAGTTGAATTTTAATTGCACTTATTCAATGCATATTGATTTCTTTACATCGGCACAAGCTGTCAAGCCACAATAACGTGTCCAGGTACAATAGCAAGGCACAAAACAAACTTTCTTATTGCCAAAGCGTTATCGATTAAAAAAGAAAAGGTAGGAGAAAACTAACCTGTATACAATGCGCTCGGTAACGGAGACCTGATATAATGAGACGTTTTTTCACAGCACAAATTGTACAGAGTGCTCCCAATCCAATAATCCGTCTGTGATCATAATTGTCCTCGTACAGAACAGGACTGCACAATTAATTAAGTGTAATTATATTGTCGAGCAGTTTACACAATTAATAAACATAGTAATATTTAGCATTTTTAAGGCATTATAATCCACTTTATGTGTTGGCTGCTGTCAAAGTCTATCTATCTGTCTATCTGTATGTAAAAATGCTGATGGCCAAGGCTGATCTGTGCAGGTTAGATCAAGCCTCATTAAAACAAAAATTAAAATGCCTTTGATTTAATGTGTGGCAGTGGAGTTGTAAGTAATCACATTTTACTCTTCCCTTTCAGCCCACTGTCATAGTTTTCATGCCTGCATCAATCAGATTTAATTAGTCTCTATAAACGTAATTAATTATGATGGAATTCTGATGGCCCCCTATTCTCAGCGCTGCCCTTATGGGCAGCGTCAGGCAGGGGCTCAGGACTGCTTTAGTCCAATTTGTACACCCTTTATTTTTCAGCCAGGGAAGGTTTGCTGAGCGTGCATGCCACAGCAGCACCCTGCTTCACATTCACACCTGGAAGCTTCACACAGTGCAGCCACTGCCTTTTATTACCGGCCAAGGAGAAGCTCAACCGAAGGAGTTATGGTTTAAAGGGAAAAATCCACCTCCAGATATGGCATTGTTCTGTAATTCCGATGGAAGCCATTCCAAGAGTGAGGTTAGTTTGTGAAAACTTGTAATTTTCTTGTTTTGTTAACCTTAGCTTTGCAAAACCTTTTTTGTCAACGTTTCCCAGAAGGACTCCCGGTGATTAAAGCGTTGGTCACGTTTGGGCTGTATGCTGAATGTGCAGTTATGAAGTGGGTTTGAAACTAAAGGCATTGTCATGTGTCTTGGCTTGTCCTTATGAAAAAGTTAGCTTTTAGCTGTTGTTGCCACTTCAGCAAAGTTGGAGGTATTTCTGCACATCCAATTTTTAGGCTGAATCCAGTTGCATAGAAATCTGCATGTGTGCCTTTTACTCACTTTGTGTTATTGTGAAAGAGGAAGTCAACAAAGACAAACCACCCCTAAAAGATACTGTAGTGAACAATGAACAATTATGTCTTCCAACATATTGATGCATTCTCCTAACACACTTATATTAATCAATTAAAAGAATTGATTAATATAAATTGAAAATACATAGGAGTAGGTTTGTGGTTTGTGGAAGTCACTATGTTCCCTTCCCTCTGATAAACAGTTTGATCACTTTTTCACATCTTAGGAAAGTTTATTCTCTAAGACTCCAACAAATTTACTTCAGAGATAGTTTGACTAACAGTGGCTAATAGCAACTAACAACAGTACGGCGGTATGACTGTCATCAGACAGGAGTTAGCTTCTTTGACACACTGACCTGTTTTACAGCCTCTTTCAGATTAAATAAAGGTTGACGCTTTTCAACCAGCATTGACAGCTGAGGTAAACAATGGATTGACAGCTTTGCACACATAGTGAAAAACTGGGGTGGAGCTGGTCCAAACTGTTGCAGAAACATGCCAGCTGGCCGCAGCAGTCATGGACTACAGTCTAAATTTTACGTTTTCCATATGTTGGCTGATTAAAACATGTTTGTCCTACAGCAGCCACCGTAGCTTGAATCATGGAGTTGAATTGGGAGGTATAAGAAAGTTGAACAGGGTTGACTGCAGTCTCCTAGTTTGTAGACCAGTTTGGAGTGTTATGGTGCATTCACACCGAACGCGGTAGAAGCGGCAAAAGCGGCAGGTTTACATGTAAAGTCAATGTGGATGCGCGAATTTTCAAATGCGAATTTGCATCGCGAAACCGCGGTTCGTGCGGTCATTTCGCGCGATTTATGCGATGGAAAATCCGCATGGCAGTTTGTGTGGTGCATTTTTGTGCATTTATGCGAATCGCCTCTACCGCTCGAGTTCAGACGCAGACCGTCATCCAGACGCAGCAAGTGGTGAAACTCACCAAACTGCTCACGCTTCTGGAGGACCTGATGGATCCAGATACGGCGAGGACGTCGTTAACGCCGCTGCTCTGCTCTCCACAGTAAATACACAAGGGAGACTCTCTCTTGAAACGCTAGCTCGACAGCTGCCATCCTGCTACATACCGTCTGGTACTACTTCCTCCCACATACCGTGCGGTAAAATTGCATATTTTGCCGCACGGTATGTTCGTGTTGGACACGCGAATGTACAAGCGATGAGCTAGGAGCGATTTTGCGTTTTTTTCCGCTTCTACCGCGTTCAGTGTGAATGCACCGTAAGCCATTGTTGCCTTTTCTCAGCTTCAGTCTGGGACTTTATGAGAATCCTAACACTTTTTAGAAAAAGAGCATTGTGATGTGTTAATGTCAGTTCCAACATTAACATTATTACATTATTATTAGTCATAGGTAATAGGCGCTGCCTTAATGAGAACTTAACAGTTATTATCAGTATGTGTACTGGCCAGGTTATGATATCTGTTTAATATGTTGGTGTCATTGAAATTGAAACTTCAAAATTTTATTTCTCATAACATTTTCAGTGTTGGGAACTTTAGAGAACTTTAGAGAACCATTATGGTTCTCTAAACCATAATGCTATTTTGCTCCTTTTGTTTGAAGTCGCTGAGTGTCATCGACTTTCTCTGGTCTCTGGTTGCCATGTTACTGCTAGTCGCTTAAATAAGCAGATTAAAGTGAACAAAATCATTCAGAATTAAAGTGCATTTTAAGGATAAAAGGTCTTTAACACACGTAAAGGCAAAGTTAGTGATGTAGTTAGTAAAGCAACTCCAAAGCTGCCAGTTTCAGTAGACTAAACAATGTGATATGTGACTATGTGGTTACAAAGGATTTCTCTCAGGGGATCTAAAAGTCCACACTTTGTTCCCTCACTGTCACTTATTCAGAGCAGAGGCAGTGTATGGAAAGTCCATAGCCTTTGTCTTTTACAGCTACATGTTATGGCCTTGCCTCCTGCTGTGTTTTGTATGTCAGTGAATTATCTTCAGTTTTTTGCTTTGTAAATTTGTTGGGTTTTCCCCTAAGATATGAAACTAGAAAACATTCACTTTCTGTCACCAACTAAGCTCCACCCACTAAACATGTATTTGCCATTTATGAGCATTAAAAAGGGCTATTGTGCTTGAGATAAGTGGCAGCGGAATTTCCTGTAAGGGGACACATTTTGTTTATGATGGCTATAAGCCCTCTGCCCTTCTTTGTTCACTCGAGGCTGAATGGATAACTATTAAAGTGTAGTGCTGGTGAAGTTATACATTAGCATTTCTTATTCAGCATCTGTCTTTGCTGACTAATATTGTTCACTACAGCTGCACAACAAATCATTTGTTAAATCAGATCATGACTGTAATCACTGGAGATCCTTTAAGTTTGACTTGCTGTTTTAAGCCTGGCCTCTGGCTTTAGAAAATCTAGATGGAAGACTTTGGCCAAACACAGATTTAGAGTAAAAAGCAAAAAGTAAGGCTGGGGAATCAATCAAACTTTACTTTGGCCTTCATCAATTATGAAAACAGTATGATAATCCAGTGCACCTCTTGTCCATTACTTTTTTCATTTCCTAAAAGCCCACATTCACTCCTGTACAGGCTGTAGAATATTTCACATTTTCCAAGTTCACATAACTAGAAAATTATAATTGAAGTTTAATAAAATCCACTGTGCAAAGGATATTTTTTAATGTTTAATTAATTTAATTAATTAATTAATTAATGCAGAATGGCTTCGAATAGTGTTCCAAGGCAGTGGCATAGCATGTACATCCCCATGGCCTTTTACTAGACAAGGGTAGAGAAAAGCTGTGGTTCTTATGTCTGTTATGTCTTTTTTATTGTTTTTTCTTATCTTGGTTTTGTTTCCGTCGTTGTTGTTTTTATCTGTTTTTGATTTCTGCTTATTGCGATTTTAAGCTATTTTACATGTGATCCATTTTATTATATAAAAGGTCAACTTAATTTAGTCTACCAGAAAAGTTTGTTCTTGGTTATTAAGGCAAAATACCCTACATTCCAAATAATCATCACAGTATTGTGAGATGGTAGCATTTTGAATCATTTTACATTTACCTAAGACCTGAGTACAGTGTGTACTCAGGTTTAAGGCAGTATGCCATTCTTCAGTAAAGTAAACAGTAAGTCAGGTGATATAAATTAATAAAGAAAGGCATAATTTGCAGGCTAAGTACTGTGATAGTGAAGGAACTTGTAGTGTAAAGTAGCTAATGACAGTCAAATTGTATTTTTTATTGTAAACCAGAAACGAATAAATATTCTTCTACAACATGAACTCTTTGTGCTCAGTAGTTGAGACTATAGGGGATCTAATAATAATAATAATGCATAGGATTTATATAGCGCTTTTCAAGGCACCCAAAGCGCTTTACAATGACATTATTCATTCACGCTCACATTCACACACTGATCTAGATCACGGATCTAGTTTACTGACAAATAATTTAAAGATGTATCGACATAATAAAACTGTAATCAGTCTGTTTATGACCTCAGGAGAGGGAGGGGTTAATCAGACTGAGTATTAATGACATACAGAGGTCTAGAGTCTAGACCTCTGTAGGTCCTTTTCCTATTGATTTCAGCTGATGAAGTTATCCAGCAGTTCTATCAGATTTGTGATGAATACTAGATCAGAGTTAGAAGACTCTAAAATAATACATCATGAAGGGCTACAATGATTTTGACTTTCTAAAAAGTCACTAAAAGACTATGAAACGCACAGTGAGGTGGACTGTAATCTGACGACCACTCGTGTGAGGGACGGGCATGTTTGGGAGTTAGTTGTGATGAAATCATCTGAATCCAGAAATTTAAAACCATGTACCTACCCCCTATAAGCTCTTTGCATTGGCGCACTTTGATGATTTATGCAATTACATTTAAGCTTCTGTTAACATTCCTGTGACAGTTCAAAAAAGTCATGCTTGTCCCATTCTGAATGGCAGATAGTTTTTTTTTGTGTCAAGGCTGGAGATGGGAATTGATAAGATTTTGTAAATTTCTTTAATGTGATGTGCTTTTGATCTGGTTCTTTGTCAAGTCTTGGTTCATCTTTATGTGACAAAATGAGTACACTTATTCAGGTTTTGTTGTCAGAACAACTCCTTTATTATCATAAGTCCCAAACAGACTACTGCCTAATGCTAGTTGTAACATAAGTCTATCCATCAGCATCTGAGGTGGAGGAAATGAGAGCATGTTTATGTGGCATTTGTTTTCAGTTAAGCTTTAAGCATGGCGCTAATGTTATAATAATTCAGCTTATTTAGCGTAACTCCTTTATGTGGTAGCACTAGACACGTGTATGACGTTGATTTGCAATCAAAGTGCACACTGTCAGCACCTGCAGGCATTGATAAAGGAATTGATAAGCTCAGAGGCATACAAATCAAATGTTCTGATACTTTAGAACATTTGAAACTGGTTCTCAAGTGGTACTGGTTCTTAGTTCCCTTGATGACCTCTTGAAATTTTTTTTTAGTTTCAACTTTAAAAAAAGTATTTAATTTTACATCACAAGCGAGACCTTTGAGTAACTTAGCCCTCAGTCATACAGGCCTAGAGACCAGTTGGCAACAACCTGGCAACCTCTGCTTGTAGTTTGCAGATGTTTGTCATTTGATTTCAAAGCTGTAAATAAAATTGTGTTGCAACTTTTATTTTTTAAGGCGAATATTCTCCTTTTCCGATTTGCGTCACACTTTTCTTAGATTCTCCCCTGTTTTGTGAGTAGCTTGCGAGCGTTTGAAAACAAGTCAGCATCTTCCACACAAACTATTGCCAACTGCAACAACCTGCTAGCAACTAAAACAACAGCACCTCTTTGTAGCCAATTTCACATTAGCGACTGCAAGAAACACCTCAGCTGCTCACGGAATACACATTTTTTCCTTGCAACCAGGAGTTGCCAGATGTTTGCCCAGTTGGTCTCTAGGCCAGTATGACTGAAGCCTTATATATATGCTGATTGGTCAAGATGTAACTGCACATTGCTGCAGCACTAATGACTAAGAAAAAAATGTATGTAAAGTTTTCCTGTGTAATATCAGCGAATCACCATGTAGCTGACCAAAATTAAAATACATGCAACACTGACTAAAACTTTAGCTTGTATTTTTATATTAAATTGCTATGGTGGGTTTCTACACAATGAGAAAATGAAGAAACTGCTGCAGCTGCACTATTTTGTCTACGCCACATGTAGAATAACAACGGTATACTGGGTGTTTCACGTTCTATCTCGTTGCAGCTTTTGTTGCTGCAGTACCACATGCCATCATGTCCTGTTAGCATTTTTATTGGTTGTTAAAATGAAAACAGTGTCCAAGGTAATTAGGTCTTGGAACAGCTCCTCAGGGGGAACTTAATACAGCCCCACCAATAAATGATTTTTAAGACTGATACTGATTTGGTGATTTTATCTGCAAGTATGTTTTTTATTTCAGACACATGTTAGCAAAACCTGTTAAATTTATTATTTATTTATATATTATATAATACTCTGTCCCAGGGTTTGCAGATCAGTTTTTGTGTATTTTCCTTTGTCTGCCAAAAGATGACCAAATGGCTAATATCAACCAATAATATCAGCCCACCGAAAAATCGGTGGAGCTAAAGTAGCTATCCTTTGGGAATCCCAGGAAGTCTTTGTTCCAAAAACACCTAAAGTGGAGCTACTGAACAGGGACGTTGAATATGGAGGTGCCAGGCAGGAGGAAAAGAAAAATCCCATAAAGGAGGTTCATGGATATAATGAAGGAGAACATGGAGTTTGTGTATTTGTGTGACAGAAGAGGATGTTAGGAATAGGGTGAGAGGGAGGCAGATGATCTGCTGGGGCAGCCCCAGAAGGGCTGATCATCGTCTTTAGCAGCTTAAACAAGAAGCTGTATGTATGATATTTTTTCACTCTGACCTCTAAGTTTCTGCTGCTGCATCACTGTACATATTCCACAAATGTATGAGGAGATATGGAGTTAGAAAGTTGGTGTGTAGGTTCTAGGCTTGGTCTGTGATCCTTCCTCACACTGGAGGAACGAGGCTACGGTAATCAGTTTCCTATTAGTGGTTTGTTTGGGTTTGTAGCCAGGATAGCAGCTCATCATCATCAGCTACTCACCACAAGCTGCGCTCCAAATACTCGTCGGTGACAGCTAAGCTCGGCAACCATCCGTCACTCGGAGGCCACCATCCTCTATATAACGTATTTGTTCAGTGGAGTCGTGACTCACCTTTGTGCTCTCGTCTGTTTACTTCTGCTCTGTCATACTTGGCGTTAGAGTAGTACTGTGTTTGTATTGTGCATTTATAAACAAAACCAAAAAACTGAGGCCTTCAGTCACGAGAAGCGCTGATTTTAAAGATAAAGTCCTGCTTTATTTTATTTCTTTTTGGGACTTTTGACAGTTCCTCCACTTTTGATCACAGGCTTCTTTGTTGGATGTGACGAAGACGAGTGAAATAGATGAGTTATGTAAGAGGCTGTGTTTTGACTGGGAAGCAACGACAAGAAAATAACAAAGTAGGCCAAAAACCACCAAAACAGTTTATTAACTGTGAATTAGATGTAATGAAACAAGGATTCTTTTAAAAGAAAAAAGATGAAGGCTTATGTAACTGTCGCTGGTGGCCCCAAATTCTCTTTCATTTGGAAGATAGAGTTTTGAATTAAAGTTGTTTACCAAATACTTAATTCATTAATCATTATACACATTACTTACCCCATTTCTTTATTTTAAGTCTCTTTCGTCCCTCCTTAACTCTGCCTTGCTTGTTTTTTTTGCATATTTTCCAGTTCTTCTTTGTGCTCTTATCTCATAACTCACTTATTTGGATTCCTCTGCTCCTGTTACGTTGCCTCATTTTATTGTCTCCTTTCCATCACTTCTCTCATTTTTCCCCCAAACAATTCCCAACTCTCCTGACCTTCCTTCCAATTACCTATATGTCCCCATGATCCTTTCATCTACCTTCCTTCCAGATAATTCCTTTCCTCCATTCCTCCTTTCTTTATAACCTTCCAGTGACCATGTAATCAACACCCTAACTTGTTTCTACCTTCTGCAGACCCTGTGGTGCTGGGCAGAGCGTTATGGCTCAGACGCTGCAGATGGCGATCCCTAACTTTGGCAACAATGTCCTGGAGTGCCTGAACGAGCAGCGGCTGCAGGGCCTCTACTGTGACGTCTCCGTGGTCGTCAAGGGACATGCCTTCAAGGTCAGAATTGACTTTTTTGACAAATTAATTCAAATGAATATAGCTAGCAATGTTTTTGTTTGACCAGAATACAAGTAGAATCAAAGGAGCTTATTTAAAGTTAAAAGTAATGTGTCTTTTCATGTCTCCACATAGCTTACTCTCATCACCAAAGACATTCTTGTTTGTGCATCCATCCATGCTGAATACAGCTCTTTACTCTAATCTATTTACTTTGAATTTCTCCAAATTTGGCAGAAATGTGCACTCTCACTAAAGTATGAAAGCATCTCAATGTCACTGTGACATTTCAAAAGAAGTTTTTGCTTTTAACTGAAGAAATCTTTTAGTGATTATGATAACATTTAACACAAATGTCTGAGGATGACCTAAATGCAAAAGCATTAGTGGTATTAACTTTTAAACATCATAACTGAAAAATAGAGAGAAGAGATTCTGGCCATATTTTATCAGTGGATAGATGCTGACCTGGTGACACTGATCCGTGGTGTTAGCCTATCACATTCCTTTACAGTTGTTTTTAGGGATGTAGTTTTTGATATTTAGATGCTGACTCAAAAAGCTCAAACATTATCAAGGTTAGCGAACAGATCTGTGGGACTTATCTATTCTTTGCCGTTAATTCTGTCTTGTTCTGTGTCACATGCCAACAGCATCAATTCAGTAGTATTGAATTCTGGTGTTTCAATCACTTCCATGGCCACAGGTGTATTAAATCAGCCATCTAGGCATGCAGACTGCAACAAACATTTTTGAAAGAATGGATTGGCTCTTAGGAGCTCAGCGTGGTACGCCTTATCATCTGTGTCTGAACTCACATATGCACTCCCGGAAGAATGGTCAAAAATTCCCATAAACACTCCTAAACACTGTGGAAAGTCCTATCATACCAAACCCTATGTATTAAGAACTGTTGTTGTTTATATGCATGTCTGGAAGTATTTAACACTTGTTTCACCAGTAATTGTTCTTTTAAGATTGCATTAACTTTTGATTTAACTGCAAATTGCAAAGCATGGACATGTAAGTCGACGGGACTGAGAAGCTTTGACAGTGACATTGCTTTTGCCATCCCTTCTCTCTCACTATGTTCAGTGTAACACTTGTTGGGGAGCTTTTATTGCACTCCATGAATATATTTTCACATCATCTGTCTTTTGTCAGCTGCACTCCACATGCTAATTATTACTATGAGATACCAATTCAATACATTTCTATTCTTGCGTGTATTTATTTGTTGCATTTTATTTTACAAAGTTAGGAGAGCAGTGTTTAAGTAGAGCTGGTGTCGGCTTACACATCGAGACTGGCTCCCAGTCTCTTCCTGAATACAGCTTATTATTTGGACATTGGTGTCTGACAGCCACTTACTAAACGGAAGATAACCCAAGCCAAGGTGTCGTCTTTGAACTAGAAAAATCTCAGCCAGTGCAACCTTAGTCTTTTACATATGAGTCTAGACAAGCATGGATGTAGAATGCAGCTTGACTTGGTTCACTGAGGGACACAGCAGTAAGCTGGTAATTCTAGGTCCTGGTGGTTCCTCGTTGCCAGAATGTGCAGATGAATTGCCTGGAGTACTGTTTGTGCATGTAGCGTCAGGATTTTGGTTAGAATCTCTTGGTTGGATAAAAAAGTATGCCTCCTGTCAAAAACTAACAGTCTCAACAATTTTTTGAGCTTCCTTTGGCTGCCTCTTCCAATCCCATTAGTCAATAAATCATTAGATTTGGGCTGTTTAGTACAATTTGACATTGTAAGATGAAGACACTAATTTTGCCGGTGCTTCAAAAGATACTGTTGGGCAATAGGTGAAGTTTATTTTACAAAGGATGCAATTTTCATCCTTTGCATAAAACAATTCCAGCAGAGATTAATGGTAAAAATGTATTAGTCTTCCTCTATTACTACTTTCCTGTTTGTTTATGTCTTCTGCCTTCTTATACTGACAACAAGTATGACAACAAGTAACATGAGCAAGTGCAACTCTCCCGATACGGATGTTGATATGTACTGTTTACTGCATTAGAATCAATGTATTTTTAAACCCCTATGACTTACTTCCCCTGCTGTTTACCCCTCAGGCCCACCGTGCAGTGCTGGCAGCCAGCAGCTCCTACTTCCGGGACCTGTTCAACGCTGGGGGGAAGAGCTCGGTGGTGGAGCTACCCCCGGCCGTGCAGCCGCAGAGCTTCCAGCAGATCCTGGCCTTCTGCTACACGGGGCGCCTCAGCATGAATGTGGGAGACCAGTTTCTGCTCATGTACACCGCCGGCTTCCTCCAGATCCAACAGATCATGGAGAAAGGCACCGAGTTTTTCCTCAAGGTAAGCAGATAATAAGCAATCACGAATCGAGTCATTTAAATGTCTGTTAAAGTTGAATGCAAATGTAGAAGAACATCCATAGGAACACTTCTGTGAATATGAGGATTATTTAAATGTAATCAAAATGAAGCCGATGTAAAAATAACAGTTTCTGCGTGCTGCCGCCGTGTTACCTGTTGTGCGTGACATTATGCGTGGCATTATGTTGTGATGGGGGCGTCTCTGTTTGTAGACACGTTCTCGTGAATTGAGAATAATTGAAACGTCGTACTGACACTACAGGTTCCCTCTATAGTAGCAGATGATCTGATTAGATCTGGAGTGCCTGGCTGCATATATTTGCATATTAATGAGGGGGACTGATTTCCTTGAAACTTCCACTTAACACCTCTAGACACAGAGTTGATAAAATGCCAGCTGTGTGCTCGGAGACAAGTAAAAAAACGATAAAAACAATAAGATTTGATACCAAAAAACTATATCATGTAATCACGGTTTACTGTTCCTAAAATGTTCATTACTATAAGCTGTAATTTCTTTACTCCATCATCTATTTAGGCAGATATATTCAGAGCCTAATTTTAATAGAATTGTAATTAAAATGACCAACTAGTGCTAAAAATGAAAGATCATTAAGTTCCCAGTAGTGTTGTGGTGTTAAATAGCCAGGACATCCATGTTTGATTTGTGATTTACAGTTGCCATATACGAATGTTTTGCTTCTCCTTGGTTTTCAGTCATACTAGTCGCTGTTCTTAAGTCGAGTAGAAACAATAGTTTGGCATAATATGTTTTGTTCATATTCATGAAACTTTCCCCACACCAGGTCTCCTCTCCAAGCTGTGACTCCCAGGGTCTCCACACCGAGGAGACCCCACCCTCTGAGCCTCAGAGCCCCGTCACTCAAACAGTGGGAGTGGGCGGAGTTGGCATCGGTGCTGCCACTGTAGGGAGACCCGCCTCTTGCCTGACGCCCCTTCCCCTCCTGTCCAAGGTGAAGACTGAACAGACAGCCACAACACCTCAGCCAGCTCCACAGCCACAGCAGGTAGGTTTGGGCTGAACCTGGCTACACAACTCCACATGTTTTCTTCTTTTCTTTCTTTTTTGTGGGATGAATCATAATCTTGAAATCAAGAGTCCAAAAACTTTCTGAGGAAGGAACATGTATTTTTTAAAGGTCAGACTCCTTATTTGGTTGCTTTAGCTGCAGGTAGAATCAGATTACCCTAATAAAGAAGTATATATACAACAGAGAAACTAGATATGCTCATTTCTTGTCATTGAAAATGGAGGAAAGCATCTTTTGTGAGCTCCAAAAATAGTTTTCATGTGATGTCAAGTGCTGCTAATCTGCATATCACTTTAGGGAGAAGATGACTTTGCTGTGAGAGCAGTGTGATCATCATCACATACTTTTGGTATATGTAAGCAAACATCATCATAGCTGTCTGGTGTAGCGTTTCACATTAGATTTCACATTAGTTGCGTGTGAGATGTGAGATCTTGTTAAAACAGATATATTACATGTTTCTTCTTATTTTCACTTTCATTTCAACAGAAAAACCAAATAGAGACTGGAATATGGTCAAGGGCCAGGAAAGCAGATCATCTGATGTAACCCAACAACAATAAAATATTTTCAGATGATTTAGGAAAATAGCAAGAGGGCTGGTTAATAAATGTAATTATATTTTTAAATAAAACCTGGGCCCAATTAATCAGTTCTGTTGCAGCTTGTGTTGTGATTTATTTATTTGATTTTTTTAAGTCAGGGGTGTTAACTTCATTGGAGTTCATATTTGAGACAAATATTTCTATTTTTCCTTCAGTGTAAAGCAGAAGATTTTGAGTATTTAATGACATATTTAATGTAATTAATTTTAAATAATGAACTTTATATGAAACAAATGAACAGCCTGAGATTTTTATTCAGTCAGTCAAAACTACACGCTACTGTCACAGATCTCAGAAACATGTCTGCACAGCCTTTTCTTTGTTGGTCTTCTTTTATGTAAGAATCTTTAGATGATAATGTAACAAGGCAATGAACATTAGTTTTATTATTTAATTATATTTAAAATGAGATATGCAAAGATAGCAGAGGCAGGCCGATGAACAAAGTTGAGGGTTTGTAACAGATTATTTTCCAGAAAGTACCACAGTTAGAACGTGATGTAGAACTGCAGAAAATGAAACGGTATATTTCGTTTGCATGCACTCTTTCTCTGCAAAGGCTGATTCTGGCCTTTGGGTCATATATTTGATACTCCTGGTTTAAACCGATAGCTCAGTTACATATTATTGGCTGGGTGAAATTGTGCCTTTGTGCCTTACCATCTCAATTCATCTCAATAAAAAAACAATAAACAAAACAAAACAAAAAAACCCTGAAAAATTCCTGGGAAAAGATTCTTCTTCTTTATAAAGAATTATGCAAAATTTCAGATCTACGCTGTCATTAAAAAATACTTTAAGGGATTTTTGCGGTGCTGGTATTATGTCTTTGTGGTTGTGGACTTTAATGAGTGTAGCTCAAGCTAAATATTAGGATATCCAGTTATTAACTGCAGATTTGGAGACCTTTAGCTGACTGATATTGAATGTACAGCTTTTCACACACAAGGTATATAATGTTCTTGAAAACCGATAAAGACTTTCAGAGATATTAAAGCTTGAATAGAGAAAAAAGTATCCATCATCAGTGTGACTTTTGCCAGGTATGACATCATGTACCAGAACAACTCTGTTACAATATATCAGGAATTTGTGATTTGTGACGATGTTTACTGTCATTTTCTCAGTGTGAATTTTTGGATTACAAACAGGGTTGCAGGGTAGCACGGTGATTAGCACTGTTGCCTCACAAAAAGAAGGTCCTGAGTTTGACTCCAGAGATCATTTCTACATAGCCGAGCTCTATTCTATTAAAAACTCCCACCTTCATCTATTGAAATTCTTTTTTGAGAAACTTACATCTGTAAGAAATGCATCTTTCCCTGTCTGAGATGGTCAGTGGGAGATATTTGACGAACTGGCACTAGGTGACTGAACTCCATCTCGCTTCATTACTGTCAAATCATTTCTAATAATGATCATGTGTGCCTCTATTTCAGCTGAGGCTGGCACCTCTGTTCAATATATGTGCATTAAAAACGTGCTACCAGAACCCCCAGTGATATTTGTTTGATGCAGTTTCAGATGGGAAATGTACCATTTGTACTCTAAGCCATGAAACCATGAAATGACATTTGTTTATTGCTGTGTTTTATTGAGTGTTCCAGTCAGGCGCTGGTTTATAACCAGCATGTTTCTTTCTCTCTCTCTCTCGCTCTTCCTCAGCCGGAGGGCTCTCCCTACTCTGTGGTCTGCACCCCTGTGGCCAAGCGGCTATGGGAGGGCGGTAACCGTGATGGGGGAGGGGGGTCAGGAGGGGGCGGGGGCGGCGGGATGAGGAAGGCCGCACGCTACTCTTCCTCCTCCTCTTCCTCGTCCTCTTCCAATACAATAACCCAGGACGCCTCTGGCCGCGGAGCTGCCGCTAACATGTCTTTGGTGGGCAGCGGAGGCAGCGCTTTAGTGGGAGGAGCTGTACTCAACAGTAACCATAACAACAATAATAACAATAGTGGGACACCAGAGGGCACGAGCCCGGGCACCCTGAGCATGTACACCAGCGACTCGCCCATCAGTTACCACGACGATGAGGAAGAGGATGATATAGCAGATGAGACTGAAGAGCAGTACAGACAGATCTGCAACATGTACACCATGTACAGCATGCTGAACGCCGGAGCAGCAGGTAAGCGCTGATGGCAGGATAAAGGCGTCAGCGTGTGAGTTCATTCCAGGGTTACTGTGCACCTCCGTCTAAAAGTTTCCTCCTCTGATCTCTGCAGCGATTGTAGTGTGTTCACGAGTACGAATGGTGGAAAGTTTGTTTATCCAACTTTCTCAAGAGTGGAGGATGTTAGCGAGAGCGAAACGTTCAAAACACTGAAACCACTGAAAACTGTGGTCCTGCTTTAAGTCTGTGAATTGTTTATGGTCTGCTTGATCACAAGTTTGAGGACAATCACATGGAGGCTTGAATGGAACGATGGTGTATTAAGTATTTTCTTACATGCCAGGAATAGGAAACTGGGGCACAGCGAGGTTTGTTGTTTATTGAATGTTTCAGGATCAGACTTGAGACTGAAAAGTTTGAAGGAGCAGCATCATGTGCTTACAGTAAATATGAAATTGTTTCAAACAAGATGAACGATTAACAGAAGTACATTTAGAGTTGGATATTAAAGGTTTATGGCTAACGTGTATTGAATGGATTAAATGCTATTTGAGGTAAAGCATTATGCGATTCACTCATGCCCTGCATCCAGTTTTTTTAAGAATCTGAGAGCTGGCCATCTTTGTAATTCCCTTTTTTTGTAATTGAAGTTTTGTATCTCTTGTCGAAAGGTGTTGCTACTATATTAAATTTTTAAATTTTTTAAACTGATTAAATTTTTAAATGATCCCCAACCCAATGCAAAAAATAAAGAAAAAAGGTAACCCTCGGTCTTTCTCTTCCTCAGTTGTCGGGGAGCGGGTGGAGGCTCTGCCAGACTTGGCCCCAGACTCAGGGGGTGGGCGGGGGGGCAGAGGAGGGCGGTCCCGGCAGGAACTGGCATCGCTGCCCGCTGAGCTCATCAGCCAGATCGGAAACCGCTGCCACCCAAAGCTGTACGAGGAAGGAGACCCGGCTGAGAAGCTGGAACTGGTGAGCGGCACCTCTGTGTTCATCTCCCGTGCCCAGCTCATGAACTGCCACGTCAGCGCCGGCACCCGCCACAAAGTGCTGCTCAGACGCCTGCTGGCGGCATTCTTCGACAGGTCAGTGTCTGATTTTTGGATGGTTATTTTCGTAACACTGATATATTGAAAACATTTTGTGGTTGATCACTTTTGCGCTTGTTGACAGCAGACAAAGATGTGCATTGTCCATTATATATATTTTTTGTATTGATGTGGGGATGGCGTTTTATTTTTGCTGCTTATTTTTCATCTTGCTCAGGAGCACTCTGGCTAACAGCTGTGGAACCGGCATCCGCTCCTCAACCAACGATCCCAGTCGTAAACCTCTGGACAACAGAGTGCTGCATGCTGTCAAATGTGAGTCATACAGCAGACCTACAGTGTTTGGTACTATGTATACTGAGATGTACATGAATAGACTGTATAAGGAAGATGGACATAGCCATCTGTTTGGAAAAGTGAAGCCAAAATGAAATCGCCTTAGACTTCCAAAAGCTAGACCAAAGTTCAGGCTTGCAAATCATAGACTGTATATAAAAGATGTACATGTCCCATTGTCACCCATTGTGACTATATTTAAACAACAGGGTGATGTGCTCAGCTATAAGCTAACGCTTGCGTGAAGGATTAGCACTGACTATACAGGTACTGACCCAAAAACTGATATCTGCTGATAAATGCTAAATAGCCTACAAATAAAGCGCTCGAATTTCACTCAGTTCTCAGTTTACTGAATTAACAGAAAACAGGCAGAATTGTGAGATATTTATATTAGAATTCCCTCAAAATATACCAAAACCATAGCTCCATGTCTAGACGTCTGTTTAGTGACTCAAATTAGTGGCTGTGAGGCCAAGCGGAGAGCTGGAAGCTACAGTCGCCTTTACCAGCATCAACCTGTCACTCAAAGCAAGCACACTCAGCGCTTTACACCTTAATAAATATAAGGGCAAACTATAACAGTTGTTATGAAAATGTACATTGGCTATAGAAGACAAACTGGGATTGGGAGTCTATGATACTTTCTTTTGGAGCCAGCCTCAAGTTCAATTCAGTTTTATTAACACGGTGCCAGGTAGACCCTACAATAATACATACAGACAAAAACCCAACAATCATATGATCCCCTATGAGCAAGCACTTTGGCGACCGTAGGAAGGAAACACTCCCTTTAAACAGGAAGAAACCTCTGGCAGAACCAGGCTCAGGGAGGGGCGGGGCCATCTGCTGGTCGTCACCGGTTGGAGTGAGAGAAGGAAGACAGGACAAGAGACATGCTGTGGAAGAGAGACAGAGATTAATAAGAGGACTGATGAAGTGTACCCAGAGGTTGCCCTTTGTTCAAAATTAAAGTCTAAAAATCAATGACATCACATTGGCCCGTGTTTATATAGAGTCTATGATTACATGTCAGTGAGATCTTGGCGCTGCCAGTATGCAAAGCTGCAGCTTTAGAATTTAGGCTCTAATCCTTTTTTCCCGCCATTTTTAAAAAATTTTTCTTCTTCCTTTGCGTTCCTGTGCCATGTTTTTCTCTTCCTTCATTTCCTCTTATTGTCCCTTTACACACTCTTTGCCTCGCTCCAGTCTACTGCCAGAATTTCGCACCGAGCTTCAAGGAGAGCGAAATGAACGCCATCGCGGCCGACATGTGCACCAACGCCCGCCGCGTCGTCCGCAAGAGCTGGATCCCCAAACTGAAACTGCTGATGGCCGACAGCGACGCCTACTCCGCTTTTCTGGCCGACAGCGTGAAGATGGAAGCCGACGCGTTGGGGACGGAGCAAGGTTTCGACCCCGCCTCACTGGAAGCCGTGGCTGCGGCGGCAGCAGCCACCAACAACAGCGAAGCGGGAAGCGGAGCCACGCCGGCAGACGGCCTGCAGGGAGCGGGGGGAGATAGCAGCACTTTGTTTTGAGTGAGTGAACGGACAGATAGATAGAACGGACAGATTGATGGAAGTAGGGGTGGAATATCTCCTGGGTGATGAGAACAGAACGATGGCCACTGTGGTCTTGATGACAGTAATCACTCCTCCCCCAGCCCGCTATAAGTTCGGGGATTTGTTACTTCAGTTTGTTCTGCTTGCCTTCCTTTGTCTGTCCACGTTTCTGTCTCTCTCCATAGCTCAGAATGATTCTCTGCAGTTTGTTCCTCAATGCTCTTGTGGAGAGAGATGGAAAACCATGGTGAAAGGTAGCAGAAGGAGGTCCGCTCCCCCCCCAGTTCCTCCTCCTTCTGCAACCTTTAGCGACCTGATTGTTTCAGCCTTTATTTGTTAAGTGTGTACTGTCACTAAAAACCTTTTCTTACGATAATCGATCAGAGACATTCCCTAGGGAAGGGGGGGCGGGGCGGGGTACTTCAGTTTGGAGATGGCGACGGCTCCTTCTCCAAACTTCGGTAACACTGTTGTTTTTGATATTGAATGTATGCGTGGCGAAGCATTCGAAATGCAGCTGAGTGAGGTTGCGCCGAGCCCTTTTTGTTTTGTTGTTTTGGTTTGCTTTATTTCATCTGCCAGATGAAAGCTTCTCTGAGAGCACGGGCTCGGTGAGGTCAGGGGTTGAAATGAATATTAATATGTATATTGGCTTGGTTTATGATCTCCTCGACCTCAGCCTGCTCTAACCCCAGCTGGCCATGCTGGGAAGCTGACCTACTGGCCTTCAGAGAAATGCTCCGAGTTGGACAGCAGCTTTTCGATTGGCTTGTGATATGTTCAGATTTGTTAGTGAGTTTAAAGGCTAATCAATAAC
>VUQR01023491.1:9604-24565 GCA_015108515.1 Hemichromis elongatus | reverse complement strand
TGGCAAGTCAGTCTGTGTGGCAGCTTCACAGTTGTTAGTCATTCATCTATATTCTGTCTTTACCTTTGACCTACATTGTTGTTTAAAGTGGCCTTGTTCACCACATTTCCAGCATGCTGTGTGTAAATTTGCATCTGCTTCTCTATCAATTTCTCATCTTTAGTTGGTTTTACTGTATTATTTCCCATTTTATTTATCTATTTATGTTTTTATATGTACGAGGTAACTCTGCAAGACACCCCGCGGGGAGACAGTG
Source organism: Hemichromis elongatus (assembly GCA_015108515.1). Classification (NCBI taxonomy): domain Eukaryota; kingdom Metazoa; phylum Chordata; class Actinopteri; order Cichliformes; family Cichlidae; genus Hemichromis; species Hemichromis elongatus. Next base: position 24,309 of record VUQR01023491.1, on the reverse strand, counting down.
CAAGCGAACCGCCAAGAGAGAAGGTGCCAAGTGTCAAAGACAGCACACCAATATATACACCAACCCCGGTCAGGGCTTTGCCAGACACGAAGGCCGGGATGGTGGATGTAGCAGTCTTCAGATGCCAGACTGGCCTGAACCGGTCGTGCAGGATGCAGGACCGTAAGTGATTGGCCGCTCAAGGTCAGACTGTGAACCACGAGGCAGACCGCCAGGGAGTGAAGGACACCGAGCCACCAAGCAGATCCTGCCGGGCTTGTAGCCTACGACTCACAGGCAATGCACCAGACAGAGAGTCGGCACTACAGGCTGGAGAACTCTCACTCGCCACAGCGAGGTCCGACTAGTGTGTAAGACTGTGAAGTGGGCAACACCAGGGGAACACAGCCAGCAAATGCAGACCAGGCTAGGGATGTGACCTGTCCATCCTCAAACCAAAGCTGCCAACAGATAGGGAGGGCGGGCCAGCAGTCTAGCCTGCTAAAGTGGAGGGCTGAGCAAGGTGATGCCCTGAAGGTCCACCCCCATCACCGTCACCCCGTGCTGTCCACAGACAGAGGAGCCTCAAGAGTGACCTCACAAGCGAGACACTTGAGGTCAGACACAAGGCCCAGCTCACTGGGTGTTCTCGTGCTGGCTGTGTAAGCTCGAGACACACAGGCAAAGCACCAAACAGGGAGCCAGCACAGCAGACTGGGAGCTCTCACTCACAGGTCAGAAGCACAGGCGGTCGGCAAGGACGAGCCTGTGTTCATGCCCACCAGGGATCCCCAGCCAGAGCCTGGGGAGTTCATGTCCCAAACCTGGAACCCAGGAGCAGAGTGAGGAAGGAAGCGTAGCTCACCGAGCCGCATTAGTGGGGAGTGGGGGCCCTCCTGGCCACGCAACCCCGCAAGAGGTGGCCAATGCCGGACAGGGAGCGAAGTGCGGCAATGCGCTGTGGAACACAGCCCGAAGCTGCAGCAGCTCATAAGTCAGACAGAGACTGGCTAAGAAGCTGGAGAACACACACCTCCAGGCTGACGTATCAGACCCAGCAAGGTCCGACTGGCATGTAAGCCTGCGAATGCGGACAACAAGTCAGGGGAACACAGCGGAGTGCCACGCCAGGGACACAGGTCGCCCCAGGGCCAATTGGCCGCTGAGCGCTATCCGTAGACAGGAAAGCCGCAAGAGTAACCTCAAGGACAAGACACTCGTGCACAGCTGGCGCTGCAGGCTGGAACACAACACACTTACTGCGAGGTCCAGCTGTTGCGCAGGCCGCGGAAGTGTGCCAATACGCCAGGGGAACACAGCCTGCACCTGCAGCAGCAGCAGCGGCAGATTAGCTGAAGTCAGAGCCAAAAAGCCGCCTCACTCAAGCAATGACAGAGCCCTGCTGGCCATGTGAACAGTGCACTGTGGGCAACACGCCAGACAGAACAGACTATACTAGGCTGGAGAACGGTCGCTTGCTGCAGCGAGGACCAACTGGCGTGTAAGCCGGCCTCTTTTAAGTGAGGACGATACGCTAGGGGAGCAAAGCCTTCCAAGCCACCCGAAAACAGCAGCCCACGGTGCCAGGGAGAGACAGCCTGCCCCAGCAGCTAGGCCACTCAGTGGATGACCAGGCGAGGATGAGGCCAACAGACTGTCCCAGGAGCTGAGCAGCTGACCTGCACCATCCCACAACAGGGGAGGGGCTGGAGGTCCAGTCCCCAAGGGCCCAAGTTGGGAGCGACCAAAGGTCTCATAAAGCCACTCCGCGCCGCCCGCAGGCCGGGAGCCAAGATGATTGGGCCCGACGAGACACATGTGGACAGTCAAGAAGTGTCAGCTCACTAAGTGGGCACCAGCTAGCCATGTAGGTCGCGTCACATGGGCAACACAAGACAGGGAGCCAGTGCTGCAGGCTTGAGAACCCTGCGGCAACAGCGCAGCCACTGAGAGGAGGACTGAGCTAGGGATGCAAACCCGAGGCCCGTCTACAGCCCCGTAGCTGCTCCACGCTGTTCACAGACAGGGGAGTAGCATAACGAGACACTGGAGCAGCCACAAGGCTGAGCCCACGCCTCTGCGGGGCCCATGCCGGGAGCTCCAAGCTGGGCAAGGAGCCAGTGCTGCGGGCTGGAGAACACTCACTTGCTGGCTGATGTGTCAGACACAGCAAGTTCCAAGTGGCGCATAAACCGGCGAACGCGGGCAATACGCCAGAGGAACACAGTCAGCAGCAGCAGCAGCAGCATCAGGGACGTGACCTGAGGGCCAGTCCCAGCACTGAGCAGCCACTCCGCACCATCTACAGACAGGAGCAGCAAGAGTGAACTCGGACGAGACACTCGCAGATGGCTAAGGAGTGCCAGCTCACAGAGCGGGCCTCCATAGGGTAACCTGCAATATGTGGGCAATCTGCCAGACAGGTAGCCAGCGCAGCAGGCTGGAGAACTGTCAACTGCTGGCTGAGGCGTCAGATGCAGCAAGGCCAGGAAACACAGCCTGCAGCACTGCTGGTCACTAGGCCCAACTCAAGGATGTCAGGAGCGAGTAAGGCAGCTGGAGGACAGCTGAGCCTAGGCTTGAGTCCTCCCCTATACCCATCTCCATATGCCGGCGCATGCCCCTCTGCACCGTGAAGTAGCTGAAGGGTAAACCAGCAGTCTCATTAGGCAATCCTGGTCGTCTGAGCTCTGAAACATCAGCCTCCCAACTTCCACTGGCCCAGGCCTCAATGAGGCGGGGCCATGGGAGGGCAGCCAGAGAAGATGGAAGCTTCTTCAACATCCACCTCACGACAGTCAACCTCCACCGGCCCAGGCCTTAAGGAGGCAGGGCCATGGGAGGGACGCTGCAGGAGGGAACGCTGCGGGAGGGGTGCCAGAGGCAGCCAGAGGGGATTGAAGCTTCTTCAACATCTACCTCACGACAGTCAACTTCAACCGGCCCAGGCTGCAAGAGGCGTGGCCATAGGAGGGACCAGCAGTGAATCAGTAACCAGGTGTAAGAGGGGTCCAAGCCCATGGCCGGCCCACCTGGTCACAGCCATTTTCCTGCGTTATCCCTTGATACGCCAGACAGACTAAATGCTACTCGCCGGCCAGCTAACTGTTAGTCAGCACGAGCCACAGCCTAATTCCCCTTTCTACCATTTATTCCCACAGCTTATGCTCACAGCTTTAGCTGAGCTGTCCAGTACCCAGGCGACAGCGTACGTTTGAACACCAAGCCATGTCCTTTCTGTGTTTGTTCACTGTTGCCACTCGGTGCCATGGTGACCGGCACATAAGCCTTTTTTCGAGGCAATCAACCGGGGAAGCAGCTGATATGCCCTTCAGACCCAGGTTAGGAGGCTGGAGAACGTTTACTCGCCACATTGAAGACTGATCAGTATGTAAGCCTGTGAAGCGGGCAAATTAAAACAAAGTAAAAACAAACCAACAGAGGGAGTGTTCGCGCAGGGCACCAAACAGACCAGGACCGCCCCTGGCCATGCCTGCTACCAACTCACCAGCCTCTCCGGCTGCCAGCTTTTCTCCATTGCTGTAGCCTATGTCCCACGCTGCTCTGCTCTCAACTTTTGATATCCCCAGTGAACCCTAAGTTCCATGTATTCCCAGTGAACCCAGAGCCTTTAGTGACTTCAGCGCCAACAAACCCAGAACCTGTGAGCCCACCTGTACTACCAAAATCCAAGGCTCTTGGTTCCTTACTGCCTGAGGGTCAGAGCGAATAGGTCCCAGAGCCTTTGGGTCACACCCCAGCTGAACCTGAGCCAGAGTGGTTCTGCCACCATCATCGCAAGACTCTAGAGGAGTCCCTGTGTCACTGGCCTCCAGTGGACATCCACTGCCACCCCATCAGCATTAGTAGGTCCCCACTAACAGTGCCTCCTCAGCTTGCTGGTTCTTTAAAAAGCTTGCTGCTGGCTTCCTCTTTTGTTTCCTGGGGAGTTCCATCTCCTCAGCGATCAGCAGCACTCAGCAAAGCAACGGGAGCTTGTTTTCTCTGTCTGTGGCCTCCCGGGCCAGTGCCCAGAGTCACTCTGTCTCCACTGCTGGCCTTTCAGCTGGACTCTAGAGTTCTGTTGAATTTGCTGCCAGTCTAAAAGCTAGCCTCCACAATTTCTTCATCTCCACTGCTGGCCACTAGAGTTATTTTTTGCTTCCTCTGCTGGCCTGCTAGCCAGCTGCCAGAGTTACTTCAACTCCTTCACCTAACCCCATAGCTGGGCTGGAAGCCTTATTTTAAAGGGGTGTCAGGATGTTTCTATTTTTAGAGTTATTGTATAAATGGAAGAAAGAAGTACTGGATATTTGTTTAATATGCACATTGAAGGACATATCTTGATCAAAAACAAAACCAAGGTGTTAGGTGTGGGCTGTGTGCAGGCAGGAGTGACAAAATGGAGGACCCAAAGTGCAGACTCATGGATATGGAAGTTAAACATAAACTTAAATTTATTGTAAAACAAACCAAAACTAAACTGAAAACTATAAAAAACCAAACAGGCTGACAGGCAGCACACTAGGCACAGAGAAACACAAGGCTTAAATACACAGTGTGAGCAATCAGGGAATGGGTAACAGGAGGGAAACACGGCTGGGACAAATCAGGGCCAACGAGACAAAGGAAGCGAATCCGGACACATTAACATAAGCCACGGACCTTCAAAGTAAAACAGGAAACATAACACAGAGAGGCGGACTTGACAAATGGATACAGCAGACCAGGGAGACAGCAACTAAAGAACACAGACAGAAACCAGAACACTAACAAAGAAACCAAAAGACTAGGCATGATAAATAATGGCAAACTCAAAGTTCAACAATAAAGGAAACGCAAAACTCTGGGTCGACGACCCAGGTCTCCTAACCCAAGGATCCTCACAGTGCTACTGGAGGCTGAGGTAATGCACTCCTCAGCCTCAAACATTTATAATGTAAACAGAATTGGTCTTAGCATCGAAGGCTCTCCATTTATGTGAAAAACATTTATGTGAACAAATTGGAGACTATTAGATGATAAGATTTAAACTGGTGAGCAATAGCTTTAATACCTAGAGCATGATTTTATTGCTGTAATAAAATATTATTGATCAATAACGAATGCTGCAATGAGATCTAGCAGGATAAGCGCAAAGATGAGTCCACTGTCAGAGACCATAAGAAGATCATTTGTAATCTTCACTTAAGCTGTTTCTGTGCTGTGATAAGCTGTGAAACCATCAAGCTTAGATTGAGTGCTTTCTGTGTCTAAGAAGCAATTCAAATGATTAAAGTTGAGAGACACACTCATACAAAAGGTACAATAAGGTGAAAACCAGTTTCTTTTTTTTCTTGTTGTTTTCTTGTTTGCTGTATTGGCCTCTGCAATGAGACATCCTTGTCTCATCATTAAACGCTAAACGTCTGTTTAGCAAACAGTGTCTAAGCTTTGTGGCCATATAAGGAAGTGGAAAACATGCATGTGAGATGAAACTGACAGATCACAATCGTTTCACTTCCACTCTAAGTTCCTACCCTGAAATGTATCAGCAGAGACGGCTGCCATCTTACCGTGCTGTCTTTTCTCAGTAAGCTGAGCCTGTGTAAGTAATCTTGTTTCTCTCAGTGCAGTAATGATTCTACAGATGCAATAAGTAACCTACCATGTAACTCACTCCACTTCTCTCGCTGCCTGCAGCTCTTTAGCAGTATATAAAGACCCTGCAAAATATTCTGAAATTACTTCTAAGAAATGTATGAGGAAACCTAAGCCTGTCATTTAACTCAATTACTTTAAATAATATAATTTGGCAGTAAAGTGCTTAATAGCTACACTTTTACTTCTGGATTCTTGGAACTGCTTTCTAATAAAGAAGCATTTATTTGGTTTATTAGCTGGAACTAATTAGATTATTAAATGAATGGGGTGGTTCTCGTTTGAAGGTAGAGAAAGGTTGGTGTTTTGATCCATGGCTGCTCAAGTCTGTATGCCTGTATCCCTGGGCAGGATATTGAACACTTGGTTCAGTATATTGCCTATCCTGACAAACCCAGTGTGTTACTCAAGAGTGTGAAAGGTAAATACTCTACTTGAGTACTGTGCATAACAACTACAGTGCAGTTATAGTTAAATAGCATCATAATATCCTTTTATTAATTTATTTAGTTTTTGTATTGATTGTGTTATTTTTGCATATATGTGTGTGTGTGTGTGTGCGTGTGTGTGTGTGTGTGTGTGTGCGTGCGTGCGTGTGTGTGAGAGAGAATGTATTGATTCGAAGAGTCAAGTAATAGTTGCTCAGCTGAATGTCTGAACGGAAGTATGGTACGTTATTGCACTTCTATGTGGTTGCTGCTGGAGAAGTTCTTGTGATATAATGCTTCCTGTTTGTGAAGCAGGAAGAAGAACATGAACACTCAAAGACGAGGTTTTTAAGTTGGTTCTGCTCATGCAGACATTGTGCTGCGCAGTGACAACAGTCGACATACAGGTCAGAGACAAGGTACTGTTACCTATTATTTATTCATATAAATGCAACTATAAACCAAACTGATCTTGCAATTGTTTGTAAAATGTTACAGCAAACTGAGCCTGGTACTGCGGTGATTAGCATTTAATCAGAAAGTAGAAGACTTTTCATTTCCTTTTCAAAACAGGATTTGTCTTTGTCTGTATAGTTCATCATACAGGGTAAATACATCACAAAACACACAAAGCATCTACACACTCATAAGCACCAAAGAAAAAGAAGGTATGACTTTATCTGGGGCTGCAGCAATGCTCCTAATAACAGGCTGGAGCTGTACTAAAACTGTCAGTGATTGTCAGCTCCTTTCATTTTCAAGAAAGAATAAGTCGCTGTATTGTCATTTCAACCATGTGCAGTGGTACAGTACACAGTGAAGTGAGACAATATTTTTCCAAGACGATAGTCCTAGATATAATATATATAGGGCCAGCATTGTTTTATGGTTGTGCAAGCATGAAAAGTGAAAATCAAGTAATGGATGATTACCAACAGCAATTTCTGTTCTATCTCTTAAAATTCTTCAAATAAAAATATGAAATAGGAAGTTGTCCAGTCTACCAAATACATTTTCTGAATAATGATGCGTGTACATTACATCAAAAAAGTAATATATACAAGTAAAAGAAACGTGAAAAACAAAAAAACAGAGCAAATACTCAAATACAAATACTCAAACATTCTCAAAAATTGAAAAAAACCAAACCACTTTCAAGTTTTTAGAATGTTTGAGTATTTGTAGCATCAATAATAAGGAAATGTAAATATGAAAAAGATAAAACAGTTTAAACAGTTTAACAGTACAAATATGTCATAATATAGACAAAAATGTGTAATGATGTGTGCTTATTTTGTCCCTGAGATAATGAAGATAGAGGTTCCTGGTCAGTTGGAGATGCATACATTCATGGGTTTTTCATTAAAATGCTGAAAATGCAGAACAAAACTCTTCTGTCTCAGTTTACATATACTGTGTGTACCGTGTGTGGGTGGGTGGGGTGTGTGCTTCTGTGTCTGTGTGTATATTTCTCTGCATGTGTGGATGGGTGTGTAAGAAAAACTTCCTTGGTATTTTTGAAAGTTATAAAAGAGGTTTGTCATGTTACTGGACTTTATCAGGACCTGTCAGTGTAGCATACCTTGCAAACTGGCTTTATCTGGTGGCTGTAGCTCAGTAGGTAGGTGGTTTGATCCCAGCTGCATGCCAAATAACCCAAAACATCTTCTGGAGTACGTGGAGCAAATGTTGCATAGAAATCTTGTACATAGAAAAAAAGAGTTAAATAAAGTGATAACCACACTCTCTAACCTTGAGATTTTAAGCCCTACTGGAAGTGTCCCTAAGAGGGTTGTGGACCCATAGGGGGTCCAAGACATGCTCATAACTCTTCAACCTCATCTGCCATATGTTTTTCTCCTCATCTGCTATATGTCTCTAAAAAATTATTTCTAAGAGCAATGGGTCCATTAGCCTGGTTTGCGTGTTAAAGCCATCACACGTAGAAACCTTTTCCTCAAGGGAAGAGCAGAACTGGGTCATGAACTGTGTTCAACAAAGCAGTTAGCAGTGACAATAGCACTGGGCAAAAAGGAGGCCAAAAAATTAGCTGATTTGGAAAACCTGTCAATCATAGTTAGGATCACCATTTTGCTGTTAGAAGGGGGGGGGGAGATTGGTAACAATGTCAAGTAATATGTGGGAACAGGGTCAACTGTTACAGAGTGGTTGCAGAAGACCAGAAGGAGGAATAGTTTGACTTTTATTTCTAGCTTAAATGGACCTGGCTGAAACCTATTCTTTGATTAGTGTTGGCCACCAAAGTAACCATAGGATAACATGTAAACCTGGCAGTAAGAGTGACCACAGAGTGAGCATAGGTAGGAATGTAGCACTGACTGGGGACACTGTTGCCAGGATCAGGTTCGGTTTGAAGGGCTCATTGTATGAAATTCTCATTTTCCCCAGTGAGGGAGCAAATAGCATATGTGGATGGCAAGATGTTTTCCGTTTCTGTCGTTTTATTTGGGAATCTGGTTTTACATTACGCTTCTGAGGATCAAATAATAGGAATCTTGGTTGAGGTTTGCCTTGTAAGGGGTGCAGCTATCTGACTATAGTTACATTTGAAGTGTAGGTAGAAACTGGAAATGCTGCAGCTGTTTCTGAGTGCTCAGAATCACCTCGTACCACCTGTCAAACATGAACCTGATGTTTCTCCCCAGAGTTTTTGAAAAAGGTAGGATATCACTAAGGTATAAAGACACAAAGAGGTTCAGGAAATGTCATAGCACATTACTGACAAGTTCTTGCAGCACTGAGGAGGCATTGGTGAGGACGAAAGGCTTAAAGAGTTACTTGAAATGTCCAAACATGTGTTGAAAGTTGTTTTCCACTCGTTATTATCGCAGATTCTGACTAGGTGGTAAGCATTGCGTAAGTTGGTGAACACCACAGCTCATTGGAGGAGTTCAAAAACAGAACTGATGAGGGGAAGTAAATATTGGTTTTTAACAGTCTTGGAGTTTTATCTTTCTTATACTGATGAAAAAGAATCCCGCACCCAGTGGAGAAGATGATGATCTGATTATTCCAGTGACTCAGGATTCCATTATACCACCACCTCTCAGGGTGAGAGAGGAGCCCTAGGAAGGTCTATGGAATAGTTGTAACATCTATGAGGTGGGACTGAGAGAGCTTTGTCTTTACTGAAGGACTGCTGGAGATCATGATATCCTTGCAGGACTCAGTATCCTGCCCCCCAGTACCACAGTGACCACACTGGACAGGCCCAAGCCATCCCAGACCACAATCCTCAAAGGAGCAGGTCAACAACCATGCCAAAAGTGGCAACCAGTGGGGAACAGCATAGAGGGGAATACTCCACCATTAGTAACAATGTCCCAGAGAGATCAAGGACCAGCAAGCCCCAGAAACAGGCCTAGCCACATGTACACACTGATACACGAACCCACACACACAGAAACTGCATAGACATACACATCTATCAACATCAAACCCACATTCTGAAATGTGGCCAGACAGGTGTCCCCCATAGTCAGGAGTGATTCCATCCCCAGATCTAGCAAACTCTGGCACCAGATGAGGTGTGTGTTGGTGTACGAGAGTGAATGAGATGTAAAAAGTGAGTATGACTGTGTGAAAACTAGGGTGCTATTAAAATTGAGTGGAGAAACGCAGCATGAGCATGAGACTGTTGGTCGGCAGTGCTCATCAGTGGGTCGTGAGATGTAATGACTAATGCGTAATTAAAAAGCTGGACATCGATGGCCTCACAGTACAGCGAGCAAAGAATGGCCAAACCAACTGTGGCCTATGAGCTCATGTTACCTCCTGAGACCCTGCGCGTCAGTAATATGTTGTCAAAGGAAACAGGGGGAGGAGAAAGCTAGAGATAATACCAGGAGGTAGAGGACTATCCTCAGAAGGAGAAAACCAACAAAGCTAGTTCAGTAAGTACCCCCATTTCCCACACCCAGCTGCAGAGTGAGGAAGAGCATTCCCGGGACCGGTGTCAACTACAGCCCAGGGCAACACTGTACTGAAGGCCAGCACCCATGTTCCTCACCGCAAATAGCAGTGCAGCTGGACCTTTCATGGAACTGCCACTTAAGAAATTTGCAGTAGATTATAAAACATAGAATTTTGTTTCCAATAGGCATCACTCAAACTAATGCTGACAAATTGCAAATCAATCATTTTGGGGTGGGACTCTCATTGTACTTGCGAAGTTTCATATAGATTGGATATTGTGTCTTTGAGTTACAGCAGTTTAGGGCTCCGCAGCGAGTGACTCGGAGTGCCACCATAGCCATGCCATTTCATGACAATTCAAGCACTTCACAATTTCACATGATCAAGGTCTTTAGATTGTACTAACTGAACGTCCTGTCGATCTGATGTAGGAGTAGGGGTTCGTAAAAGTACGAGGCCTTAACACTGTAAAATTTTGCCAAAATTACACTTTCAATTTAAGTCAAGTGGGGTACAGAGGTATCTGAACCTTTTTCTGTATCCACTGGAATCAAACAAGGTGGATTATTGTATTTGTTTCTTGATGATCTTGTTGATCTTTCTGTCAAGTTAAATGATTGTTAGAATGATTGTATGGTGGGTAACCTTGTACACTGATGATCTGGTCATTTTGTCCCACTACAGTGCTGATTACTTAAGAGTTTGTGCTAGTTATGGTGCCCAGTATGGAATAATGTTTAACCCTAAAAAGAGCATTATTGTGATTGCTACAACTAAACTATGTACAAATTTATGTGCCATATCAATTAGTCAAAAAATTAAATAGTAAGAGCTAAAACACATGGTGACACAAGGTATATGTCAAGCTTTCATAAACATTGGACCAAGTGTCTGCATGTTTTTTGATAGTTTTGTTTTTTTAGTGTTTTTAATGATAAGGGAAAGTCTGAACTAAATAAAAAAAAAAAAGCAAAGAAACATTTTCTCTTTACATCATTTAAATCATCTAAACATTGTTTTTTAAAAATTGGAACCATTTTGGCACCAACTGCAGATAAAATCTATAGAACCTTAAAGCAAACATCACATCGGAGGTGTGTGCCAATCTTTCATCATGCCTGTGAATTTTGGGAGAGATCGGACTCAGATTTCTTTGAGATATAGTCTTGCTTCATGGTGAAACACTGAAATTCGCCATGCCACCAGGGTCATGCCCTTTGATGAAAACTGTTTTCAGTGTAACTTTAAGACCAACTCCTTAAGGCTTTCCTGTACAATTTTGAGGATGTTGCCTTGAAACTTTACCCTAAAGTGTAAAACATGACATTTCCTGCAAAAACACAGCACCTGAAAATAGCAAAACTGCACCAAAATTTAATCTTTAATTCAAAACGGTGGATGATAGGCCCCACAGACTATTTCTTTCCCTCTCATTATGTTTCATCGGCATACCAAATATCATTCTTGTAGATCATACTGTTTCCTTAGGACTTTCAAAATGCATAATGAACCATTTTAAAACTCTTATGTATGAAACCAATAAAATATGTAATATAGGGCCCATCAATCTGTTCGGGGCAGGATTCTCATCGTGTCTGTCAAGTCTGGTAGTGTTTGCAGAATCCCTACGAGGACTTTGTTATGGTACGAGGCCCAGAAATGGCGAGAAATGTAGCTAAATTACTCAGTAAACTCAAAATGGCTGACTTCCTGTTGAGTTTATATGACTCAAAGAAGCAGTTTTTTATGCGTTGATATCTTACATGAGGCTGTTAAATTTCAGACTTATTGATTAAACACAATGCAGGGGCTGCTTTTTTGAAATTTGTTAGGGGGGGCAGTTTAAAGCCATTTTGCAATATTTAATGACAATAATCATAGAACATGAACGCCTTCTTGACAGTGGAGGTGTGTGCCAAGTTTTATGAGTTTTTGAGACTTCAAAACCTCAAAAGTTACTTCTTGTTTCATAGTGAATCGACATGCCACCAGGAATGTTGTCTTTTCACAAGACGGAGAACATCTGGTTGAACAGGATGTACCTCCAGATCTGTTCTTTAAATATAGACATGAGTGGTATCCACAGAAATTTTATAATGTAAACTAAAAACTCACAAAACCATTTCAACAACCACCAAACAGCTAAAAAAAGGAAACGGTTAAAGAGCAGGTAAACAGATTTGGCAAAAAGGTGTAAACACAAAGCGCGGACCATTTCACGCACATGCCTTCGAGTGCTGAAAGGAGACATCTCACAGATTATGAAACTGCAGGTTTTGTCACTTGACTGCACTTTATGTTTGATAAACATTGTAATAAATTCCCCGAGTTTTGCTTCCACCACAATAAAATCACACTTCCTGCACAGCTCTCTCTCTCTCTGTGTACTTCAGGACAATCAAAAATCAGTATTTTCTGAAATTATTTGCTTGCTTATTACACACCGGTCTACTGTTGTTTACAGTGCCGTCGGCTGCTGTTTTTGTTTTGTTTCGTGTTTTTTCCTCAAAAACAGCCTCTGACAAGAAAACCTAATTTCTACTTTTACAAATCATGCCAAATTGCAAAAGGCTTAGCTATGTCTCTAATATAACCTCTGCAACCTTTTTAAAAACAAAAAAAGTTTCTGTTTTTACCTTCTACTATATAAATTTTATTCTTCTAACAACTACAGTTAAAATAACAGGAAATAGGAAAGACAGTCTGCGCAATAAGCTACCAGAATCTTTTTTGTAATTTTACACATTTATTTCTTACAATTTTTGCTGGTCTGGCTCACTTATGATCAAAGTGTGCTGTATGTGGCCCACGAAGTAAAACCAGTTTGACACCCCTGCACTAGATATTACATTTTAAATTATAAAATTTGACATTACAGTTTCTACAGAAAAAATCCTTACAAAGTTGTGTACATAATATAACTTTAATCCTAACCCAAGTCTTTCTTAAGATGGTGGATTTTAAAAAAGTCATCCACCTTTAGGTTAAAACTATTTAGATTTTGAGTTTGTGACATGAAATGTTTGGAATGCACGGTAAACTCTTTTGCTTTTGTCTGTCTTTTGTACAGGTAGTTCAGCAGCTGTGCACTACTCACAGGCAAAGAGAGGAACTGTGTTGACCACCCTATCCAAGAACAGCTTTGGGATCTCTGGGTTCGCTAGAACATCTCTGAAAAGCTGTCTGAGAATCACTACCCACTCGTTACAGACAGTAGAGTTACTGTTAGTGTACACAGCCTTTCTGCTACAATGATTGATGAAGAGAATATCCTCGAGCTCAATGACACAGTCACAAATGTGATTTCACCTTCCAATATGACTCCTGAAAATAAATCTGAAACTCCTTCAGAATTGAAAAAGGGGCCTCCAGTGGCAGCCAAACCTGCCTGGTTTCGCCAGAGTCTGAGGAAAATTAAGGATGAGCAGGACCAGAAGATGCAAGCAAAACCGCTAGAAAAAACATCTGCTGCAGGCTTCACCAGAAGCTTTGGTGTCAGATCTGCGTCGTCTGCAACCAACCAATCAATCAAGCAAAGGATTCACTCTTTTGAGACTTTTACCAGTCCAGAAAGTCCAGAGAAGGGGAGCAACAGAAAACCGTTGGCTCCTTTAACATCCCCCACTCCAGTGGAGAAGGGATCCCGAGCCCCTTGCTCTTCCTATTCTGCCTCAAATGGAGATAATTTAAAGAACAAACCTGCCAGAGAGATCCAGTCCAGAGATCCCGCACCTGTCAAGGAGGAAGACAACATACCTGCCTCTGATGCACCCTGTGCCATCGCCTCAGTCAGCAATGAACCTTGTCAACAAACAACAGACAAGTCCTCCGAAGATGAACCTCGTTTTAATCAGTCTCCCCCTGATACCATGGATTCTCAGACTATCAACACTGATGTGGAGTCAGGGATAAATGATTCCCAATCTGCTGCAGTGCATGACAACAATGAAGCCTTACCCACCAAACTGGAGTCTGAGCTTGAAAGAGTGGATTCTGAGTGTACTGAAACATCTATGAGATCCAATCAAAGTGAAGGTCAAAAAACTTGTGACTGGACAGAGGAGGAAGGAAAGCTGTCAAGGACAACTCGGAATGCTGCTCCCACCACAGAGAGTAACACCGTGAGCAGCCCAGAGAGTGAAAGCTTCGGGAAAATAATCACCTTCAGTAATCAGGTAGTCTCACACATGCAACTATATAAAATAAACACATAGCTGAAACTATGATATTGTGTTTATTTTACATAGTTGGGGCTGAATATTCCCAATTTGGGAATGTTGTTGAATGAACAAATTATCAGTACAGTATTACTTTGTTCCTCCACCAATTTCACTACCAGTTTCACTTACATGAGTTACTACGATATAACTCCCCACAATTTAAAACATACAACATATGGAAGAGAAACATGAGGAAATGCACAGATACAGAAATCAACAATCTTTTTGTGGTGTGTGTGAGTGAGAGTGAGTGTCTGTGTATCTTTGTTTGTTACCAAATGTAGTTGATAATGAGGGCAGGAAGCCATAATAGGGACAGTGCCATCTACTTGGATGAACCGGTATCAATTCAATTCAGTTTTATTTATACAGCGCCAAATCACAACAACAGTCGTCTTAAGGCTCTTTTTCTTGTAAGGTAGACCTACAATAATACATGATCTGTTGTGTATCTGTTGTATATGTTGTTAAACCCCAGCATAGGGAAATACAAAAGATACCC
>VUQR01023488.1:21468-50853 GCA_015108515.1 Hemichromis elongatus | reverse complement strand
GCTACTCCAGCTGCACTGCAGGAAACTGTCGAGCTCTGACCCGGACCGTCAAAACTGCCCAGAGGATCATTGGAACCAAACTCCCAAATCTGGACATGGTCTATGCTAGCCGTTTACAGAGACGAGCTAGCCGCATCATCAATGACCCAACCCATCCGGCCACAGACTTTTTGTACCCCTCCCATCAGGAAAGAGATATAGGACAATCAGAACCCGCACAAACAGACTAAAGAACAGCTTTTTCCCCAGAGCTGTAGCCTCTGTCACCCCTCCCCCAACACACAAAAGCTAACTCTCCCTCTCTCTCCTCTCCCCTCCACCCCCATGTCTGCTGCTAGTGCACAAGTCACTTACTGGACACCGATGTTTGCACTAATTACCACACTGTAAATACTGCTATATTTATATTTATTATCTCAGACATCTCATAGGACATTCATGTTTGCACTCAACAACCATTCATATTGTTCATATTGTAAATACTGTTATACTTCTCTTCTACATACTGTGCTAAGTGCCTCTTTGTTTGTATTTCGTTTGTATTTGTTTGTATTTATACTTTAATGTTACTGTTTCACTTCTGCTTTTTGTCTTGTTTTATTCTATTGCTGCTGGCCTCTGTGAGTTACCAAACAAATTTCGTTGTATGACTACAATGACAATAAAGTCTCTTAATCTTAATCTTAAATCTTAATCTTTGCATTTACTAAAGGTTCCAGAGAGAAAGTCAATGTTAAAACATCCCCAAGACTGTTAAAATGATTAAGCATCCCTGTTTAAATACTGCAGCCTTACTTGTGACTGGCCTCCTCGTGGGTGTGGTGATGGTCCAGATATGGGCGGTTTGGACCAGGACCACTGTTCCAGATCGAGAACCCATACTTCATTACTCCTGTCAAAACCAAAAGAGGAAGAATGAAATTTTCATTCACTAATACAGCCCCATTCATAACACCTCAATCTGAAACGATTAGTAATCTACATTGAAATATAATTCCTGAGGGTCGAGTGTGGGAAGATTTACTGTACTTGGGAACAGTGCATCTTGCCATCCAAGAGCATTTCAAAACAGTCACATTGTTTCAGATCTCATTTGTTTCACATGTGTAAACCAACCAAGCGAATCCTTTGCAGTGGCAACCCGTTAACACCACTGCATTTTAAATAAGCAAAAATTCAGACTGATTTCTGATTTCATGCCGTCAACTAGAAATAAAACCTTCTTACATCTGTCGTGCTCCTAAAGATCCCCCGAACACTATCATGTTGTTTCCTATTACAGATGAAGAATGGCCTGCCATAGGTGGAGGTCCATGTGTCGTTACTATACAGTTCCACCTGAGACAGAGGACAAAAACAAAGTATATGAAAAAAGAAGAAAATAATAATGAAATGTTTAAACTAGTTCAAATTTGGCCACCATGTGTCAGTCACTCCTTCTCACCAGTTCTTGGAAGGAGAGTAGGTGTGGATTTCATCAAAAAAACGTTCTGGTTGGTGTAGTGGATAAGGGCTGGGGCGAGTCCATCCCCCAAACAGCACCAACAGATCTTTGTGCATCACTAGAGTCGCTCCAGCTTTAGGAGATGGATAAGAGCCTTTTTAAAGGAAATAAATACAATAATTATTGGAAAATAAGTATTTCAGATTTTTAAATAAGTCATCAATTACCCATACATATGAGAAACTGTTTCCTCTTTGTTTGAACTTGGAGTATAATTAGCTACTCCAAGCTAATTATACTCATATATAGTATAATTAGCTTGTAAAAATGTGACTGTTGTTCTCTCTAGCATGTCCTGCTGAATATGGGTGACTGGTCTTAAAATATTTTTGACAGACAATTGTGAGAGAGTAGAGTTTGTCCAAAACCCTGATCCTCAAAAATGACATGTTACACCTCAAGGATGCAACATTACTAAATTATATAATAATTATATTTAGCAAAATAAAACCAATATAAACAGGCAGTTCTGTAACCTAAACTCATGCAAACCTTTGTGTAGTCCACAAACCAATTTACCTGGCATCTCAACATAAAAAAAATCAGTTTTGAGATTAAAAACATGTTAACATAATGAGAATTATGGGACGAGTAATTATGAGAAAACTGGCACTATGCATGGGATTAACAGTCTTGTCAAACTGTGTACTGTGACAAGGACACTTTAAATGGCCATTAAAAACACGTTGAACTGTTTACTTTACTTTATAAATCAAGGCAGAAACATTGTGTTGCCATAGCAATACATCAGGTAGGTAGGTTGTACTTTAGAGACTGGTTAGAGAACTATCCCCCTCCCCTATGCAACCAAATCGACTGTAACCAGACAATTATGATGGATATCTAGTTTAACCAAACTTTAAGTAACTAACCAAATGTATCTGAAAATCATAGCTTGTCTTGAGCCCAGTTCCCTGGGTTGAATCTTAACCAATCACATTTTCACCCAGATGTTCCTGGCTTTTTCTCTTTATACTATTACACTCCCCTTCCTACAAGCCTTTTCTCAGAGAACAAAACCCAGCATTTGTAGAAAACTGTCCCCACACAGCATCCCTTACATAAGAAGCTACTTGTTTGCAGAAAGCTGTAAAACAAGCTACAAACACTGATTCATGTCGTTTTTACCAGCCTGTGAAATTGTTACCTGAGGCCAAAGGGCGGATCCACTCCTTGCTGTTGAGGTCAAGTCTCCATAGGTCATTGAAGGCAGCATTGCAGCTACTCTGAGTGCAACCCCCAAACACATACATGGACTGATTTGAGTCATAATAACATGCACCTGCAACCCGCAAGAAGAGAGAATAAATACTCAGTGTATATAATTAAAGCCTCTGCACACACTGCTTTACAGATCATACTGTTGTTCATGAGATGGCGCCAACAGCTTGTCTGACACTACATTTAAACCACTGTAATCAGTATTAAAAGAGTTTATACTTGTGTTACTCCCAGTGGCCTTTTATGACAGTGACGTAGCACAAATTGGAATTTTAATATGTCAAATGAAAATGATAAAGGAATATTTAACTTCAAATGCAGCTGGTGAAGAAAGAGAATAAAACAATTAAGTTGCTAATAATCTATTTTAAGATCAGCAGTAGTCCATTCACGAGTCACTAATCTACCACAGACTAAAAGCCCTTTTTTAATTGCTGTACATCAAACTTAAATTGTAAATTTCTTCCAAAAATTTAGAGGCTTCAGATCCATAAAAATTAAGTGCCATTTTATTTTGACTTGTAGGAAATAGACACACCAACCTATAAGTGAGACAAAAGGCTTTTGACATGAAGCATGGTAAAAGGGTCATATACTAACTGTGTGAAAAGCGCTGAGTGATGGGAGTTCCTGGATATGGGTATGTGCGACTTTCCCACTGGATATTACCCTCCTGGACAGCTCTCAAAAATCCATGGTAACACTGATAGGCAACACCTAGTTAGCAGAGAGTGTTTAAGAAACAGAAGGCGAAAAAAGGAGAGATAGATAGCAAAGATAGACAAGCATCCACCTTATGATTAAATATTATGCAAACTTAAGTGGGATACCTTTAATAAGACGGTACCACTGTTTACAAACGAGTGCAGCGGTCTTGTGCTCCTGGTAAGGGGAGAGGAAGGACAGAATATACTCAAGAACTTCCTCTGGCAGCTCCACCATTGTCCTCCCTTCTCCTTTGGCACCACTGTCCATGTTCCCTTCTTGACAGGAGGACCTCATCTTTACTTCCACTTCCTCTGTTATCCCAGCAGGCTCTGAACCTTCATCCTCTGTATCCATGGCAACATGTCCTCCACCATCTTCATTGTAAGGGGAACGGGACATTATTGTCTGTTGAGAAATTGGAAGACATGCTAGTGATGCGCAGCAGACTGTTTTGAATCAAGAGATTTAATTGTGCTCTACAGATTCCTACTAGAATCCCCATTTGACACATGCCTGTATGATTGACTCACTTAGCTTATGCGAGGGTGAAGGCTTGAAATTGGAAGAGATCTGCCCCTAGCCAAGAAACCCAATGACACTGCAAAGCTGCAATCAGCATTAAATTAGCGCTCGACGACCTTAACTGTGATATCCACCGTTTAAAACAGGTGGAGTCCTTAGTTTAGATTGAGTACCTGGTCTGTCCACACAGGACGTTTCTGTTATATTATTGGCTACATCTAATTAGCTGCCGTTAGCTAACACATAATAATGCAATATTGGATAGCTAATGCTAATTATCGCCTAAAGCTAACTCTATTGGGGGAACTAACGTCATATTTCATAAGGCTAAATGAGCTTTGATTTTTGCTACAAATTAAAGTTTATACAACTAACCAACCGGCTAATGGTACCGTATTGTGACCAAGAAAAAATATTTTGTGCTAGCTTTGGCTAATGCTAGTCAACTTGTCATAAGCATCCACGCTAACGTGAGCTAACAGAAAAAGAACCTTTGGCTAGCAGTGTCAAAGAAAAGGCGCATTTTCTCGACAACACCTCTGCTTTATACAGAATAATATCGCTCACTTCTTAGCTGTCGTGTCGGCACGACAGCTTCTCAGGTCAGCAGCCTCATCTAGCGTTACCACCCTCCTAAATGACGAGCTAGTCGAAACCTTCAGTCTTCTGCTAATAATATTTGCTAACGCTAGCTCAACCACAGGCTATGTGTAATGTCAGTTTCCCTCTGTATTATACGCTGTCAGCTTGACTCGGCGACTACGGCAGATTTGTCTGGTACCGTTGTTTTAGAAGTGTTCTTTTCAGGGATCTGAGTGTGAAGCTTTCCTCTCCTCCTCCTCCCCGTTATCAGCTCCAAAGATTCCTCTGCAGCCTCCAAACAGTCGCCATCTTCCGCTGTGAACAGCGACCTCCTCCACAGCACAGCGACGCTCTGGTAGCCGCTCACCGTCTGTGGTACCAGGGTGGGTCCTCAGCCCCAAACACCCGCCCAGGGCAACACGCTGTCTGTTACCCCTAGCTGGAAGCCTTTTTCCGTCATTCAATTTTTATTTACTTCATAACTACAAAAGACAAAAAAATTGAAATGCTAACTCAAAATTTTGTCTTATGAACTGTCTAAAAAATGTTTAGTTGCAGAAAAACCTTTTCATACTATACTGTTAGGTTTTTTGTTTTGTTTATATATAATAAATACACAACATAAAGTAAGAAGAAGTTTGAATTAAGGCATATGTGGGGGAGATTTTTCTCACGAGAAAAATAAATACAGAAATATATGAAAAGTTGGCTCTGGAAAGAACAACTCGTCCCTTTACATATTGTGTCCACTCCAATGCAAGAGTTTGGCACTCTTTGCAGCCTGGGAAGCTTAGTTGTGTCCAGGACCTATAGTACCTAAAAAAAAATGTATCTTGTATTAATTTAAAACACTGAAAGGATAAAATGTGTCCTATTGTTGTGAGTAGAAAAAATATATTTATATCACCAAAATACTAAATTTTCTGTATGTGAAGACTGCTTTGGGTAAAGTTTTGTTTGTTTGTTTGTTTGATTGAAAATGGGAACTATTTTCTCTTTTATTAAATTGATAACCTATCTGTTATCACTCATCAGAAGAAACTAGAACACAATAAAACGTTTATTTTAATTATATTTAAGAAAAAGCAGACATTCCCACACCCAATATCTTTTAAATATGTCCCAAATATCTGTGAAACAAGAACAGGCCAATTTCTTTATTCGTTGAATGATTCCGTACTTTGCCTTGGCAGCAGTACTTATGCTGACCTAGTTTTGCCTTCACTTTCTACTGACAGAGAACAATATAAACTGTTTTCTATGACAGATCTTTAGTTTCTTATGAAAGATGTTTTAATATCATTCAGTGACTTTACTTGTACCTTAGATATAGAAGCTTTAATTGTGAATTGTGAAGGATAAAGTCTTCACATGGTGAGAGAAGAGTGTTTTTTTTTTTACTGTAAATATCATATTATATTATATTATATCATATTATCTCAGGGTTATTGATATTTTTTACAGACCAAGTAGATGTAAAAAATTAAACATTTTAGTTAACTAGAATAAATATGAAATTTAGATGTTGATACTAAAACGATTTTGTGAACTTGAAAAACGAAATTAAAAAATAAAGTAAATATCGTTAGTTTAGTGTTTGTTTGGCAAAGTTCTATCAAAACTTGACTGATGAGACTTTGATTAACGTATTTATTGAGACTTTGGATGTCTGTAAGGCTGTATCACTGCTTTCATAAAGTTCTTTTTATTGTAATGTATGTACTTTTCTTTCTCAAAACTTTCCCCAAATAAAATAATAATTATTAATAACTACTGAAACTAAGACTATAACTAAAAGAAATTACACTAAAACTAAACACTTTCAAACAATTTAAAACAAAACTAAAACAAGCAAACTCACCCTGGAAACTAACTGAAAAATAAACTGAATTAAAAGCAGAAACCAAACGATTAAAAAAACTAATTATAAGTTACAAAATTATAATAACTCTGGTACAGACGCCTTCCCATACCTTCATTTTTTAAACAATCGCTTGATTAACCAAATTGGATCAACGACTGTTTTTTACAGTCATTGATTTGGATGCAATCTGTGGTTGACGTTACCTGTAGCTGACGTTATGACGTCATTTCCTTTCTTCGATTTGACGGTTAAACTTGAGCGGTGTAGTGAAGCTACATTAAAGCATTGCAGGGACCGCTGTTTATACGAATATAACGTACAAGGGTGTTTTTTTTTCCGTGTGAGCAGCGGCGGTCGCTTTACTGAGGATTTAAAATAGTAGACAGCTGGTGGGGTTTGCTCCGAGTGGAGCTTTAAGCTAGCAGGCTAACACGAGGCCGGGGAAAGGTTTGGGAATTTGTTTATCCAGCTTTTATCTGTTCATAAAAAACACTCAGTGGCGGAGCTCCCTGCGGTTTGTACTTGAGCGCTTGCCGTCGTCTCATGCCTACTGTGGGGTACATTTAGCCGGTGAAACGAAGAGAGCCAGCCAGCCAGCAGTCCTGTTTAAACATGGAGGATGAAGAGGTTGCAGAGAGCTGGGAAGAGGCGGCAGACAGCGGGGTGAGAGATTCTAACATTGCACACATACTGTGCTAAACAGGGATTTACCAGCACCCCGTCTTTAGTCTGACAGCCATCCAGACAGTGCAAGAGCTGTCCATAGACCAGAGGCTTCCTGTGCCCAAAAGCATTAGCGTTTTGTTTTTTTTAAATTATGTCGGCATGTTTTCTCAGCCGAACTTCCTGGTTGACTCTTACAGGCCTTGCTGACATGGGACTGAGCGCTTCACATCATTTAATTTATTCAACTGTGTGAAAATCCGAGTAACGTCCTTGTAGAAACAATATCGTAACACGGTCAGCTTTTCCCTGCATCCCCCCACCCCGAAGTGCACATGACAGCACCCTAACAGTCTAGTGTTTGTCACTGATTGTAGACAGTCTTTTATAAACAGCCGCCGGTTTGTAGAAATACCGATTTTTCTGTGTGTTTCCAAAAAATAAACCTGTTGGATTTGATTGTGTTAAGGTGTGATGTGGTGAAATGATCTAATTCGAGGTTCTCTGCAGTAGTCCATGACTGAGTGTCTTAGAAACGCTGTTTGTGACTGTATAGTTATGGGTGTCAAATTAGTTTAGTGGCTTGGTTTTTTGTTTTTTCTGTCTTGCTGTAAATATTCGCCCCATTTTGCATTTCCATTTGTTACACTAAGAGAGTAATTGAGATCAAATGAATATTTAATATTACACATATTCAGAGTTGGAGTTTCTTATGTATTTCGATCATTGTCCTGCTGCATAATCCAAATGAGTTTGAGCTACGCGGCATGAACTGATAGCACGAAATTCTCCTTCAGTCTTCCATGTTTGACTGTCTGTGTTATGACTTTCCCAGCATAAGTTATTTGATCATTGTCATGTGAGGCTGTCTCTGGTAATGAAGGTTTAATAAAGTGCTGAAGTCTGAAACGCACAAAAGTTTTTACTTGCTATGCTGTGTTTGGTTATCGCTTGTAGTAGGGTAATTGAGCCAGGATTGAAATGATATCCAGTCCAAATACCCAATAGATGTATGTTTAGAATGTGAACATGTTTGGTACACAGGTGGATGTGAGGACAAAAGTAGAAATTGAGTTAGTTATTGTATATGTATTATATTTCCTCCTCCAGGAAATTGAGAGAAGACTTGAGGCAAAGCTGAAAATAAATCAGGAAGCTAAGTAAGTAACCAGAAGACAAAGCTACTACTTTCTGTTTCTTTTTTTCGCCAACAATATCTTTATGAATATTAAAAAAAAATAATAGAAAGATTAAAACTAGGGAAATGAAACTAGCTTCAAAGATGCCCAGACTTCTTCAAACAATAATGCTTTTCTCATCTTTGCAGGAAGTCCAATTTGAAATCAGCCAGTTCACCTGTGCGAACTGCTGTCGTAGTCCAAGATGACTCTCTCCCAGCAGCACCACCACCTCAAATCAGAATTTTAAAGCGCCCTACAAATAACGGCAACACGGGAAACCCAGCTGCCTCGTGTCGTCCCGCTCAGCAGATGAAGTCTCTGGCCCAGCGAGAGGCAGAGTATGCAGAAGCCCGAAGGAGGATTTTGGGTAGTGCTTCTTCAGAAGAGACGCCTCAGGACAATCAGTGCCAGGACAGGTGAGATGTAATGTCTGAAATATCAACTGTGATGACAAACGGTTTTGAAGAAGACGCTTAAAAGTGAAAAATACTGTTTTGCAATGTATTCTAATTTTTCTTTTACCATTATTAGGCCAGCTTGTATGAGTGCACAGCAATCACTGGAACCAGTTCGTTCGAACAATCATGTGATCCGTCAACCCAACGGCCCAGATGGCACCTCAGGCTTCCGACTGTGCAGATAGGCAGGAGCTGCCTTATTCAAGGACACGGCCGTCTTCCTGAGAGGGCACAGAGGGTGGCAGTGAGGAGTGTTGTGTGTGGTATGAAGAGCAGAGCGGTGGGACGAAATAAAATTTGACAGACGTAAAACATTTGAAGATGTAGCATGGATTTAGATGAACTTCTCCACCCTCTCTCTTCTCTGCTTACTGGTATGGTCTTTGCCTTTTGCCTTGTCTTTTCCCTCTGTGGAATCTTACAAGGGGCTGGCAGAGATCAGCCAAAGATCCAAAATCCTTTGTGTTCCACACTGTGAGCAGGCTTTCGCCTCACATTCCTACACACTGTGTTACTTTGACGTACCATGAGGTGCCCTATGATTTTAGGTCTGATTGGCCGGCCGAGTGCCAGGACATCAGGTATCTGTCTCTTCAGGGAGAATACGAAGAGCTTGCAGATTTGTGGGACCTCCCCAGAAAAGGCAAGCACACGAGGTGGCCTTTCCACTGATGAAGTGTGGGTCATGGCTGGGTCTCCACCGGGGTGCTGGCCTTAATTTGACAGGTTCATTCGAAATGAAGTGCTTGACGGTGCCATAAATGTATTGTGTGTTCAGCAGCTTGAGTGCGCAGCGATGCAAAATTGTACTGATGGAACCTTTTGGTGCCTAGCAGTGTGCTTTTAATACTGTAGTCAATGACAGTGGCCCAGGCCACAAGTGTCCACAATCCTCTGTAAAGGCACGAGTGGCCATAAAAGAAATGCCCGGTGGGCACACAGCCTGTGGCCAAAAAGAATAGAGCTGAAGGACAGTATCACTAAATCTAAGCTTATCTAAGCAATAATGATGAAACTACTCCCTTTTTTTTTCCTTTCTCTTTTAACATGTTGCCCATTATGTGTGCTGTTTTTTGGTTCACATATGGTTTTAAAAAGTTAACATTGTTTGTGTGTTTCATTTCTGACACATATTATGTATAAGTCAGGTGATCCCTAGTGTGTAAGAACCTAGAAGATGTAGTCTCCATAGTTGTGTCATATTCAGTTGTATCTAATTGGCAGAAGTCATTAACTGAAAGTTTAAAGTGTTTCAAATGTTCCTGTGTTGTTTCTTTGCTGTTTCAAAGCAGCTCAGCTCTAGAGTTGATGATGGATGATGGTTTTGGTGGGTTTTCGTACCAGCTGCAGTTTGCTGATTTGTTACCTACTGTTAAGAGTTGCATTAATTATTCTGAAATTATTATTTTAAGCCCAGCCTAGATGGGGATATCATCTAAAGATTTGAGTTGGCAAATATTCTTCCAGGGTCAGGAAACCTTAAACCAATATCCTTTACCCAATATCATCTTACAGTGTGGTCTGCTTGTTTGGGACCAATTTAAAATAAGGGTTTGCCTGCAATAACATGATAGTATAGGCAAATCCTGATGAATAACCAGAGCTGATAGTTGTAGTAAACAGTACATGAGCCTGTGACAGACCTTTCCATGCTGTTATGCCTTAAAAGATAAACAATCCTTGGTCTCCATCACACACTCTCCAGCGGGTAGTGCTCGTACATATTTAGAGCTTTCTGTGAAAGGTTATTTATGTCACAAGTAAACTGCAACACAGCACAGGAGCACATTTATCAACATGGCTGGAAGTGTTGCTTTTTTGACACTTATTCCTGCTTCAAAAAGTAGAAGTTTTTGTTTCAGGAGATTATCTACAATGTAAGGAGATGACGTGCTACTAATACAGCGTTCCCAGGGATTATTCAGTTATTGTAACAAAATGTGTTTGCAATCAGTTGAAATTGAAAAGGAGAAATAGTGATCCTGTGCCTGTGTGACCTACCCATGATGCTTTGTTGAAGTCATTCATAGCCACCTGTCTAGTATGAAGCTCATTTTATGTCATCATTGTTTTGAAGTTTTAGGGGATAAAAAGCTCATTAAATTTGAATACCCTTTAATAAACACTCTCAGCGGTACAACTTGCTTCATGTGCTGTTATTTTAGATTACGTAGTAGTCTTGCATATGCTGCTCAGAATAGTTAAACGGGCACTGGATCAGCACAGTGTGAGACAAAGTCAGACTTCAGGGAGATCAGTCTGTGTGTGAGGAGGCATCAACAATTGTGAATCCGTTTCACCTGATTTTGTTCAAATGGAAGTGAAAAAAGGGGTGTACTACAAAGCGAGGTTAATGGCTTGATGAGCTATGTTGAGCTTAAATTCCGACTTTTCTGTGACATGAAAGTGGCTCTCGATTTATCTGGCTAAATCACCACGGTAACTTACCCTGAACACGCAATCTGTTCAGGAGCAGTAAAGCCTGCTGGAAGCGCTACATTTTCATTGTTTCTTTTATTTAAAGCATGTTTTAAGTGTGATTATATGTCTTATGTGTGCAAGTTAAGCTGTACATCAAAAATGAAGCCCAGCTCTACAACAACACAGACTATACATCTCATTATCACTGCAATTTGATGTAGTGAGTGATGTAGAAAATCTATAAAGATTTCTATACTTTATTCTAATCTGTTGTTAAATCTCTTAAACTGCAGGAATTGCAGCTAATGGAACACAGAACACACTTCAAGAAGATCTGTTCATTCAGTAAGATTAACTTCGCTTTGATCGGCAGACAAACTGAAGTTTCCGTAGGCTTCACTTATAACTCATTTTGTTCATAACTCACCTGATAGAAAGCCTATCAGCGTTGAACTTCCTTCATAGTATAACTCTTAAGTCAAGGATGGGGAACTCCAGGCCTCAAGGGCCAATGTCCTGTAGGTTTTAGATATCACCCTGGGTCAACACACCTGAATCAAATGATTAGTTCATTCCCAGGCCTCCGGAGAACTTTAGGACATGTTGAGGATTTAATTTAGCCATTTAAATCAGCTGTGTTAGAGGAAACATCTAAAACCTGCAGGACACCAGCCCTTGAGGCATGGAATTCCCCACCCCTGATTAAGTGCATCACAGACACATCAAGACTTAGCTCCAGAACGAGAGTCGATTCACAGGTGGTGGCCTCAGACCTTTGCTCTCTCCTCATCCCTGTGACTGTTTTTTTGCTCTTGTCCTTATCACTGCTGGTAGCACAAAATAGTACTTGCAGCTCATTCAGGTTACTCAGATAGTCCAGTTCCTTCAGGATGGCACATCCACACATATACCATCACCAGAAGGTTTGTGTCTCTCAGCATAGTCTCATCAGTGTGCAGAAGATACCAGGGTGTGGGTTATTACACCAGAGCTGGATAAAGGCGTAGAAGGACATGAACCCACTAATCTAGTGGAACCATTATCCGTATCTACAGACTATTTCACACATGTCAAGTGATCAGCAGGAACCTCCTGAACTATCCTCCGCATCCTGTGAACTTTAGGGAAAATATGCAACAAAAATGTAGCTTTTTCTGCTCTAGCTAAGGGTATGTTTGGCTTTCACCCTCAATGGAAAAAAAAACCATGAAAATAATTTGTTAATATGACTGTCCACATGGTGACAAATGAATTTAATCTAATATTAGACGGAATGCAGGAAACTTGTCTTAACACCTTAAAGATTGGTTCACCAGTTTGTCTTCAAATAATTACTGAAAAAAAGTTTAGTTTGCTGTAATATCTCCTATTTGTACTGGGCATGAAGAGATAACAGTGATTTTTAGGACAAACCTCACGTAATACATATTTTGTGTTATTTAGTACTGTGTAGTATTGTATTTTATAAGCAAGGAAATACCTGATTTCACTGGCTTCTAATACATTTCACACAGAATGAAGGACTGAAATAAGATATGTATCATTTTTTATAAGAGGTGAACTGTTCTTTCTAAGCTATAGTAAGTTCTGATTGACAGACTGTGACGTACTCTTTAGGCGCTTATACATCCTGGCCGGAGGTGGCGCTGTTAGGGTCCGGCACCGCGGTTAGCCTGGTTCAGCAGGTTTGAGCCGAGCAGGCGAAGGGTCCTTTGAAAGTCGGAAGTTGGATTTTGGATTAGTGAAACTTTACAAGATGGCAGAAGACAACAGCTACGAGTCAATGCTCTGTGTAAAGCCAGAGGTCCATGTTTACCGGATCCCGCCGCGGGCCTCTAACCGCGGATATCGGTAGGTGATAACGTTTTTAGCTGACGAGAGCAGCCAGGCGTGTGGTAGCTGGCTAATTTTGAGGAGATGCGCACAGCGAGTTCGTCAGGATAGTTTGTTACGTTTTTGTCATTCGCTGACGATTACTGGTTAAACTTAGCTTTTTCGATACAGCATTCCGCACCTATATCAGCTCACGGAAACTGGACATCAACATCCTGTAGTCCTACCCAAGACTTGCACCTGCTTGCATTTAAAAGCTTACTTCATACGTCGATGACACGCAGATGAAAGCTATAGCTGCTAAAAGCAAAATATTGACTTTAAATATGTGTCCAATAATATATATACAGAAGCTCAACTTTAACACCATTTTAAAAAATTATGCTTTGTTTTTATGTCATAGTTTGAAACGTATCGTTTCCTTTAGTGGAGTCACGTCTTTGCTCCGAAACAGTTTGTTGGAATCATCTTCTTACAAAAGGAAAAATTCCACTCTAAGTAATTTTCTCAGTTAATTAGTTGTATAGGCACAGTTTTTAATGCTGTAGACACAACAGTTAACAGCTAGATTTTAAAGGCTTTAACATCTGTAACAGTAGAACTCGTGTCCTTGCATGTCTCATTTTAGTCTGACTCAAAGCTTTCATTTCCCTTCTTCCGCCGTCAAAAGTAGCAGCTGGCAAGGACTGGGTCAGCTGTTTTAATGGAGGATTACACCACTTTTACATGTAGATGTGTTTCCTGTTTTTTCTAGTGCTGCAGACTGGAAGCTGGATGAACCTGCGTGGAGTGGAAGGATGAAAATAACTGCCAAAGGAAAGATGGCCTACATTAAGTTAGAGGATAAAATTACAGGTGGGCAGAAAAAGGACTGCTTTAATTAGTGAAGTTAGAAAGAAGACCAAGAAAAAAAAAACATTTGCAAGTAAACCCAAAAGTAGATTGTAGTAACTAGTTAGCAGTTGGGGTTGTGTCTTCATATTCGTGTCTTGCAATCTGTTGATGGTTTAAATATGTGGTTTAAAACCAGTGGTTAAAGTGGGATTTGGCAAAGAGGATCTGGTGAAGTGTAACAGCATGATTCACTAAGAAAGGAGTCTCATAGTCACTATCGTTTTCTATGCTGAGGTCCTGTAGGTTTGTTTTCATTGCAAACAGGCTGTGATTAGCTGACCTGTCCTGCTTTGGCTCTGACGTCTTCTGGTCTTAGTAGATTTAGCCAACTGCATTTGACGCTGTCCATACACTTGTGGTCACTAGTTCACGTACATTATGATTGTTAATGTCATGGTAATGTGGGGCATTTAATGATTTCTTTGAACTGTTTTTGTTCCAGGGTGAAATGATTACACAGCATACATCCTTAATGACTTTAAAAAAAACAATATCTGGATGTGCAAGCTTGAATAGAATTGGGGTTCTTTTTAAATATATACACACAGCCCTACTTGTTTAAATGTCTCTCTTACAAGTTGCACCTTGACCAGATGCTTTTGGTATAATTCTGGTTGAACACTTACTTGGCAGAATTTAGTATTATATAGTCCACAAAATTTCAATAGGCTTGACCTCAGGGCTTTGGGAAAACCATTAACATGCTATTCCACAACCAGTCTTGATTGTGTTTGGGAACATTGTCCTGTTGGAACACCCGACTATATTCAAATGGTGATCGTCTGGAAAGAAGGGGGGGAAACGATCTGAGCTGAAGTTGAAGAATTTGGAGGTAGTCCTGTCTTCATTATTTCATCCACTTTGTGCAATGTACTGGTATCACTGGCAGCAGAACAGCTCCACCACAGTTTTTGACAGCTGGTACAGTATTTTCAGTTTAAAAGCCTCAGCTTTACTCCTCCAAACATAACTCTTGTCATTGTGACCAAACAGCTCAATCTTTATCTCATCTGACCTGACATCAAAAATTGTGACGAGCTGCAAATTTCAGTCAAGTTTGAAAGTGTTGATTTTGGAGCAGTGGCTTCTTTCTTGGTCAGCACCCTCTCAGTGGTGTGTAAAACTGGCTTTACTGTGGACAGTGATGCTGGTGTTTCAGCAGATGTCGGTTCATGGCACACTTGAACACTGGGGTTTTCTGGGGGGTTTTCCTGAACATTCTTACCAATTTCCTCTCATCTGAGGGTGAAAGTTTGGGTCTTGTTCCATTTCTTGGCAAAGTGGTAACACATGGGAAAAACTGTTCAATTGCACTTGCATACAGTTGTCTAGACGAGACCTTCCCAATGTGTGTACGTTTACAATCCTCACATCTTTGCTGAGTTCTTTGGACTTTCCCATTATTCTGAGCATTGGTCAATACTATGAGTCTATAAAGCTCTATTCTGTACAATCATTACCCCCTGGAAACGGAACAATTCAAATAAACCTTTAAAAGCCATAATTACTCTGACGTTCATGCCCACAATGAGTGTGTCTGTACCACAGCTGTGTGAACAGATGTTACACGGTTGCTTTGCAACCTGTAGCCAACGAGTGTCAAAAATGCAAAGGAGTAGGTCCTGCTATTCAGAACTAGCTTGTGTTTTTAAACTGTTTTACTTAAATTAACTTTTTTTTGTTGGGCGCTGAGAGATAAAGCTGCATGTGTAGAAAAATGAATTACATCCAATGAAAATGGTTTAGAAGGTTTTTGGACTACAGTTTCAGTGATAGTTACCAGGTCAATCTTTTTATATTACAGCATGGCCTATTGTTACAGGGTTGTCAAAGCTCCTTTTCAGAAACCTTCTTTTGTCTTATTCAGCCATCTTAGCTTGACAGCTTGTTGGTAACAAAAAATAACCCTGGGGCTGTGTTTGGTGTAAATTTACTCTTTGCAGGAGAGCTGTTTGCACAAGCTCCAGTCGAACAGTATCCAGGTTGTGTCGTTGAAGCAGTAACAGACTCCAGCAGGTATTTTGTGATCCGGATAGAGGATGGCAATGGTAAGACAAAGTATTCGGAACTGCATCATTGGCTCCACATTTTGTTATGCTTGATGTAATCTCAGTATTTTTTTTGTGCAACTTAATTTTTTGTAATTTAATAGTCCTAGTTTCCTGTAAACTGCTTGCCTGTAGTATGTGCATTGTGATTTATAGATGAAAGGTAAAACCCATGTGAACTAACTATATAAATGTGTGTGTGTGTGTGTGTGTCCCTTGAAGGACGTCATGCTTTTATTGGTCTGGGTTTTGCTGATCGTGGAGACTCATTTGACTTTAATGTCGCTTTACAAGACCATTTTAAGTAAGTTGCTATCTATTATGTTAGCTTTTATTAATGTTGTTATTTTAATGTTATTTAATTATTTTTTAATCTGTATTTTATTTTGTTATTTAATACTTTACTTTATATATTTTACCTTATTTTCTGTTGCTTTAGTTCAAAAAGTTCACAGCATTTCTTTTAGGCTGAGGTCTGGACTTTGGGCCGTTTCTACATCTCTAT
Organism: Hemichromis elongatus; assembly: GCA_015108515.1. Taxonomy (NCBI): domain Eukaryota; kingdom Metazoa; phylum Chordata; class Actinopteri; order Cichliformes; family Cichlidae; genus Hemichromis; species Hemichromis elongatus. The sequence continues at coordinate 34,449 of VUQR01023488.1, read as the reverse complement.
TCTTTTCTTTCTCGGTCGCTGGCTGCTGTGCTTGGGGTTATTGTCATGTTGCCTGACCCCATTTGGGCCAAGCTTTAGGTTTATTTGAGTCTAGAATGTTTTGGTATTCAAAGGAGTTCATGGTTGACTCTGGGGCTATAAAGGGCCTAGGTCCTGGGCCCCCTTACCTCAGTGCTTCCCAATTCATCTGAGGTATTTGATCTGCTGTGTTTTGTGTTTTTGCCACACAGCTCCACTTGTGTCTTTCAGACCTTGTTCCAAACGGCTTGTGGTTTGTTTAGATGCAGCTTTACAAACCCAAGCCGTTCTGCAAATTCTTTTTGAAGGGAAGAGGCTTTCTGACATAACTGACATTTTAACCCTTTTTGACTGAAAGGGTTAAAATGTAACACAAAATTAACATGTTTAACTTCTCGTCTAATTTTTGTTTATCTGTATCAATAAACGGATTGATTTAGAAATGATAAGTATTCTGCTTTCAATTTTTAAGGTGGGTCAAACAAGAAGGTGAGCTGGCAAAAATGGAAGCTTCTCAGAGCGCAGCACCTAAACTGGACCTGAGCTTCAAAGAGGGACAGACCATCAAAATCAGCATCGGGGTGAGCACACAGCAGGACATTACAGATGGAATGATGACACGATTCCCAGGGATTTTACAAAGTTAAATTCATTAACTTAAATGAGTCAAACCTCAGCTAATTATAAAACCAAGTTTCAGCACACAAACAGGCTTTTAAAGGACTGTGGGGGGGGGAAAGGTCACATCTCTGATGGTCAGCCCAGATTAAAGTAGCTGGGCAAGTGCACATTACTTTATTGTTTTTTCTTTTTTTATCAGTAAATGGTGTTTGGAGGAGTGGTTCTTGAGAAAGCTGGCTATTCTGCACAGCTGCATTTTTGTCTCACACATTTACCGAATGTCAGATTTTTTTCTAGATTATTTTCAGTCTTGAGGAACCAAAGCTGCCCGAATAAGTCAAAAATCATAAACTTGATTATTTAACTCTATTTTTTTTTTATTTTATTTTTTTTACTAGTTTTAGGAGAAATCTTGCACAACGGAGTGCCTAAGATGGCAAATAATTTAAAAACATGACTCTCTGTTACAGAACATCAAGAAGAAGGATACAGGTGGTGCCAAACCACGGCCCGGGGCTGGTGGCTTGCTCCCCCCTCCACCCGGAGCAAAGGCTGGAGGTATCCTGCCACCTCCAGGAGGAGCTCAGACAGTCCCACCTGCACAGCCTAACACCGGTGATCACGATGCTTCTCAACGGCAGCAGCTCTTTACACAAATATGTGCTAACTACGATGCTAATACTGACACGATTTCTTTTTGTCTCCAAATCCAGCTCCTCTTCTAGACTTCGGCTCGCCTGTTCCTGCAGCCCAGCCCAGCGCCGACATGTGGGGAGATTTCACGTCTGCGGGTTCCAAGTAAGACATCACCTACACCCTCCGTGTGCCCCAGCGTTACATCCATCCATCTTTTCTTGAGTTCATTTCTTTTCTTTTCTTTTTGTGTGTGTGTTCATTAATCTCCCATCCTTTACCTCACCCCTCTCATCCACAGCTCCAATACAGATGCTGTCAAGTCAGGATGGGTGCAGTTTAGTTGAGCTGTAAGAAAACGTGCAGACACTCAGGTTCCAAACATTCCACGGACAGGACGATTGTGGCAAAAGATTTATACTTTTTCTTAAAAAAAAGGAAGAAGTAAGAGGGGAACTGTTAGGAGACTTATTTGCTGCACTTATTCTCACTCCCTCTGACCAGCACACTCTGGAAGAACAAACTTTAAAATGTATATATTTTTACAATCGCCCATTTCCCCACACTCTGCTATGCAGTAGGATTGATATTTTTAAATAGTCGGGTAACCACTGAAGTGTAAATGAAGTGTTTGAAAAGGTCGTCTCTTTACACTAACTTGATCAACTGTTTCTCTATAGCTTTAAATCAGATGTTCCCATATTTTCTTCTCCAATCTGTCTGTAATTATGATTAGATTTGATTGTGCCTACATGCTCCTGCGCTGTCCTTTAATGGTCTGATTTCACCAGCACCGCTCAGCTACAAGTTTTTTTTTGTTTTTTTTGGGTGGACATTTGAGAAAATAGTGTCTCTGTTTAATTTACTGTTTACAAAAATTATGTTTTTTTTTTGTTTTTTTTTGCTTATAGCTACTCCCATCTGATTCTTCTTTTAGCACACCTGTTAGAGCTTTATAATTAGTTTTACATTAACTTTCCTACCCTGTCATTATTTTTTTAATCATATGTCAGGGGGAAAAAAAAGTCATTTCTGTCTGTTTTCGTCGACATGTCTTGTTGGCGTGTTTGTCCCTCGCGTGTCTTTGCCTCATGTTTTAAATTGTGCCTTTTACCCAGCTAAAACTTAATTCCCCCTGTTGGTAATTGCATCGACTGTTTGATTAAGTGCCTTCCTGAAAAAAAGTATAATGTATAAAATATAAACCTATGTCCTCTTGTAAATAAACTATATATATTTCAATGTTCTTGAGTTTTTGATTTTAAATAGGAAGGTTGGTGGTTCAATCCCTGGCTGCTCCAGTCATGGAGCCTGTGAATGACACATGCTGTACAAAGTGCTTTGGGTAATCAAGTAAGGTAGAAAGGTGCTTTATTGATGAAGCAGAGACCACTGTCAGGGAGGTAGCTGTATCATTTTCAAAGTCAACAGTCAAGAAGTGCTTCATGTATGTAAACACAGGATTTACATCAAGCTCCAAACCACTGTTTATACTCGAGAGCAGGAAGGACAGATAAGACTTTACCAGAAAACGCATAAAAGAGCCCACACAGTTCTGAAAATGAATAAATCAGATGGATGAAGCCAAGATTAACTTGTATCAGAATTATGGGAAGGAAAAAAAACAAACAAACTGAAACAGATTCAGCTGAAAAACTTTTAGACTTCTTATGAAGTTTTAGCATTTTCTGTGAAAGAAGTGTGATTGGGATTTATTTACTAGACTACAGGTGTCCAATATCAGTCGATTAATACAGTGGGGGTTTCACAATTGCAACTCTTTAACTCAAATTGTAATAAAATTAAATAAAATAAACCTGTAAAGACTCATTGTATGCATTTTAAATTCCCCCCTGAAAGTGAAGTACTTGATATCTTATATGCTTGATAAGAAAATATAAGATTGATATAATCCCACTTTTTTTCATTATTATTTAAAATGTTTTATTAAACATTCTGTTTTTTTTTTATTGTAGATGAAAGGATGGATTGGTGTTTGGGTTTTAGAGATAATATTGATGTGTTTAAAAGATAAATGTCTCACTTTTGAAAATTTTTAGATAAAAAAAATATTTTATTTCAAAATAATATTCTTTCAATTAAATACTGGGAAAATGGATACGATTGGATGTTATATATTAAAAATTAGCATTTAAAAGGGAAATGTCTCATTTTTTCATGTAAAATTATTATTTAAAAGAAGATATTTTAAAGTAATCTAATTTATTTTTTAAATTAAATATATGATGGGTATGACTGGATTTTTAGATATTTAAAAATGTTGTTTTGTTCATTTAAAATTATTATTTGAAAGATAATTTAAAATAAAGTATATTCAATCTTTTATTTAACACTCGATGAATGTATATGCAGGGATTTAATATGTTTTTTGAAAGATAAACATCTACATCACTAAAAATATTTCAGGTTTTATCACTTCAACCATACACACATTTTTTTTAAGATACTCGTTTATTTGAGTGAATAACAGCGCTTAGTGACGTGTTTCATTCAAAAAGCTAGCGCGTTGTGGAGCTCGGTGTGATCGTATGATAGACCCGCCGCTGATCTGGAAGTCCCTCCCCGGAAAAAGCATGGAGAAGATTCCGAAACAAGGCGACCCTGCGTGCAGGGAGCCGACGGTCCGTTTCTAAGTGCCGGGATGAGCTTCGTGTCTGCTTTTGCTGTGTAAAAATCCCACGCAGATTAGGAATGGAGGGACGGCAGGAAAACGGTGAGCAGTCCGAGCAGCCGAGGAGAGATGTTTATCAGACAGGGAAGCGGATGTTTTCACTGCGAAAGCTACAGAAAACACGACATGATGTAGGTGTAGATGGTGTTTATATTCAGGTTCTTGTTTCTAGAGCAGTCACGGCCTCTTCTGGTGCATGTGGGGGGGGCTCGTTTAATTTTGGTTGGATGCTGCGCGGCTTAACGTGCGACCATCTCCCTCCTCCAACTCCTCCAACTCCTCAGACTTTTGAAAACCTGGGCGTGTCTTTGTGGATGTCTTTCTGTGCTTAAAGAGGATGTTGGCGATGAATCGTTTGATCGTGTTCTCCTTTATATGCATATAACAAACGAGAAGTGCAGAGGGATCTGCTCAGGAAATCAGTGATTTAAGGTCGGCGCAGAAGAAGGCCGGTTTGTTGAAGTTGTGGCTAAGAGCGGACAGTTTGGGTGTGTGTTCGCATTTGGAGATTTAAGATGAACAATTGCGCAGATCGACAGATTTTTTGATTAACCGAAGTCAGTACCAGTTATCTCCTGTCACACCAGCAGGGGGCGCCAAAGATATGAATAAGTTTATACTGAACTTTTGATTCCTGAGAAATGAAATTATTATATTTTTTTTTTCAGATTAGAATACTATGATTTTCACCAGCCACTTTATTAGGTACACCTTGCTTGTGCCGGACCTCCTGCCTTCAGAGATGCCTTTGGTTGGTTGGTGCTCTTAGCTGACAGCAGTGTCTCCTGTCTCCTTCTGTGTGCCTTGGTTTTAACAAGCAGTTTTCGCAGGTACTGTTGCCTTCCTATCATTCTCCTCTGAGCTCTGGTATCAACGAGGCATCTTCTCCTGGAGAACTGCTGCTCATTGGATATTTTCTCTTTTTAAATCCTAGAGATGATTTTGAAGGAAAATGTAAGTCAGCACTCACCAAGGTCATTATAGTTCAATGAAACTGTGGTTAACAAAACAAAACATTTTTGTTAAAGGAAATAAAATCAAAGCTAGAGATTTTTAGGGGGTGGGGTAAATCTGAAGCAATGTTATTACAGTGTTATTAATTCAATTACATTTTATTTATATAGCGGCAGATCACAACAGTCGCCTCAAGGCGCTTTACATTGTACAATAATACATACAGAGAAAACCCAACAATCATATGACCCCCTATGAGCAAGCACTTTGGCGACAGTGGGAAGGAAAAACTCCCTTTTAACAGGAAGAAACCTCCAGCAGAACCAGGCTCAGGGAGGGGCGGCCATCTGCTGCTACCGGTTGGGGTGAGAGAAGAAAAGAACTGGATAGTGAGCCTGGGGATGTCTAACACACTGAATCAACATCCTTTGGGAAGTGCCCTTTTGTATTGTAACATCTGTTTAGAACTTCTGAAAAACACGCCCCTATCAAACATTATACCAATTAAATTACAAAATTAAAAGTAAGACTCAAACTGCTAAAAACTAAACTAAAAGAAAAGACCAACTCTGAAATCTAACTCAAACTAAACTGGACTGTAAATAGATTGTAAATAGAAAAACTCAGAAACTTAGAAAAAAAACTGTAATTAAAATAAAACTAATAACTTTGAGTTTTGGTGTAAATCCTTGTGTATTGGTGCTCTTTAAGGACATTTAATCTGGTAGTACTCGCTCCTCCAGGGCCCAGGGGTTATACGGTGGAGGGATGGGAATGTGTACTGTAAGAGAAAGTACTCACAAGCATAGAAATGTAAATGTGAGCGGGAGAGGCGGGCTAAGGCAGGGGGTAGGGTGGGGGGGTCTGGTATTGACACAATGATCCTCTTGTCTGTAACCTTGACAATTCAAACACCACACAGTGCAGCACACACCCCGTCATCTTCAATGCCTGTGTCACAAAGCAGATGCTTTGTTTAGCCTTGTGCTAAAGTTGCTAATGTATTAAAATTAAAAATGTGTAAATGCTAGGAGAAGAAGAAGGAAAAAACAAAGTCAAATGTAAAGATATGAAATATTTGTGAGTTTTAAAACTATCTTTGGAAACCACGGACGTATTCCCATTATAGCTGCTTGAATGTAAAGATATAATAATGGAGATGATGTCACCTCTTTGCTCCTAAAAACATCCTGAACAGGAACAAGATGCGTACCACAGAAAATATTTACCAGAAATTAATAAAGTGAAGAAAACTGTGGACCCAACATACTGGTGGTGTTACAATGAAAGTGGAGCTGAAAAAGTATTTAGACCCAGTAATCACTTAAGTAGCCTTATAGTACAAAAGTTTTACTATAAAAATATACTTAAAGTGTCTAAAATCAAAGTACTCATTATGTAGACTCATATACATTATAATGTGAAAACATAATTATTGATTAATTAATGTGTCCATCAGTTGCAGTACTTCTGGTGCAGTAAGTGCAGCTTTAAAATAAGTGGTGTGGACATTTCCAAAATATGGTAATAAAATTAATAAGTAAATAAAATAAAGTAGAAGTGTGAAAGGGGTGCTGCCCCCTGTGGACGTACCCCTGAATGAAGGGGTACCCCAAAGGAGTACTAGTTTTACACCAGTGTAAAGGCACATCAGCATTACATTTTATACCTTCCTATGAACACGTGTTCATAGTTTCATGAAGCAGATCCAAACTGTGATGATAGTCATCACCCTAACACCGAAAATACCGAACAGCACTAAAAGGAAAACTGAAACTGAGGCAGCAAGTTTGGTTTTGTCTTGACTTGTCCAAACGCATTTTGAAAACTACTGACCTTAAATATGTTTTATGTCATGTTTAGACTACTTCACTGCATTTCAGAGGAAAATATAACATTTTGTACTTTTAAGTAACCCCTCAAGCCGGAGGATAAATTTAAAATATTTTTTTGACATATTCATTTGAAAAGATCCTGAACATCACTCAGTAAGAGCTGCACTGCTGCACTGCCACAGTGAACAACCTTACCGTGCTCTGTGGATAAAAGACGCCTGGGATCGTTTTCTAAAATACAGAAAGTCTTCTTCCTTCATCACCATTTAATTCAGGGGCCTCCAGGCTGGACGCACAAAGCAGGATTTTGAGTGAAGAGCTTTGACTTCAAGTATTTTTACACAGTTTAATAATTGCGTACTGTGATCATCTGCCAAAAGTGATTGCTGCTGTTTCTGTTGTTTGTATTAGTAAATAGACTGTAGTCAACATGATTTCTGAATACATAAAATAAAGAAAAGACCTGTTTTGCAAGCATCCTCATGACTCTGTATTCTGCATCCTCATGGATCCAGTCCTTTTTGACCTTAAAGCGTGTTTTAGAAATTTCTACTTCTCTCTTGAACAGCTCACTCTGAGAGAACTTTTTATTCTTAATGAGACCTTTGACCTGGATAAATAAAGGCTATATAAAAGTTACCTTACCTAAAGAGAGAGGTGGTTCACAGATTTTAGGTCAACAAGTCAGTTGTAACAGACGGTCTGTGTTTTTGTTAGATGATTGCTTTTTGGAAGGACGCCCTAAAGGAGTTTAAAGATGTGTGCTGCTTCTCTCGGTGGGCTCAGCAGTGGTGTAACTATTAGAATCAATATTAACATACTGACGTCACAAAAATCAGGTTAATTTTTCGGCATCTTCTCTTCTCGGCAGCGTAGCTGGATATCAGTGACGTGTGGAGCTCTCTGGATGTGAGAAGTGGGAGTGCGGTGATAGTGGAGGAGGTGGAGGGGGTGGGGGTGTGCATTTTAAAACCTGCTAATCCTGCTGTCCTCAATCTCTGCTTCCCGGAGGAAGAGGAGGCGGAGGCGACGGGACGGACGCGCACTGCTCCTCTGCGAAACTTTGTCGGCTCATACCAAATAAGCAGCTAAGGTTCACAACTGTTTCTTTTTCCCGCTCCTGCTGCAAAGCAGCAGACCATCGCTGACAGCGTGAAGACGTTGCATTTAGTCGGAGTTAATCCTGTTACCCGGAGGATTTTAAATAACTGCGGGCGCGATGAGCGCTTCGGAAAACTCCGCACAAAGCGACTCCAGCAAACTGGAGTCTGTGATCCAGGTGAGGCTCTCCGGGCCCTGCTCCAGCTCACTTGATCATTTCATTAAATGATGTGGGGCAAATATAGCTCCTCATTTGCGGTGTGCATGCGCTTGTTTGTGTTTGGGAGCAGATTTCTGTGTCCATTACGCAGCAGTCGTGGTCCTGTGTCTGTTGTGGCACCGTTGGGTTTATGGCACTTTTCAGACACATTATTTTGATCACTTGGTTTCTGTCATATGTTGTGATTGTCTGTGTTTACAGCTTTACCTTATATTTTCTCAGCTCTGTGTTCTTGATCTTTCTCTTAATGTCGCAAACTAAATAAAAACGACTGTGTCTGTCCTCCTCCATCAGAGGCTGGAGGAGAGCGTTCTGTCTGAGGAGAAGAGGCTGACAGTCCGGGGTCCTTCACCTGATGCCCCCCCTACATGTCTGCCAGCACGAGTGCGAGAGATTGTTACAAAGAACCTCAGTGACAACGGTAAGTTGCCACAATCCTTTCTCCCTCGCATCAAATCAGTGCCTTCTTTGCCTGACTTTGGCTTTTCTGTGAGCAGCAGGGGCCATGTCCTCGGTCATGTCCCTCCAGGAGGAGAACCGAGTACTGCAGGGGGAACTGGCGAGGCTGGAGGACCTGCTGGCACACAGCAGAGCCGACCGAGATGAGCTCGCCATCAAGTACGGTGCAATCAGTGAGAGGGTAAGGCAAGTCTCTAGGAAGCCTACAAACAGTACTTAGTGGTGAGATAGGTAGAATAAATTGAGATGTGGATCGAATCATCATGACTTGTTAATCTCTTGTGACAAGTACAAAAAGATCGATGTCAAACACTCTTCAGGTGCTCTGGCTTTACACACATTTAAAGCTGAGGACCGTGCCGCATTCCCTTTTCCCCAATTTCTGTGTTTTTTTGGGTCCTTCCTTTGTCTGAGATTTGCTAGTCTCCCAGGTGATGGGGGCTGGAATCAACTGAAGTGGAATGTTGCCATGGCGTCTGTCACCCTGGGTAACTGTAAACAGGGGCTTCAGTGGCGAGGGGACATGCAGTGTTGGGTGGGTGGGTTAGTTGGGTGCTACAGCTCATTTGGGGTGGGTTGAACATTACAAAAGAAATAACTGCAGCCCACTTCCTAAAGCATGAAGAAACTGTGCTTGAGATCTTCCAAAGGAATCTTTACTGTTAATAAATATTTATTTATTTATTGGTTTATTTGTTAATTTTTTTCTCTTAAATATAACAGAACTAAATGGCACTCACTCTGTGCTGCTCAACGTGCCAAAAAATGTATGCATTATCAGGGATTGTAACAGCTAGTCTTTTTACTGAAGCAGATGTGCCTCTGTCCAGATGTCCCGATCAGGTTACACAAAATAATCCACAAACTTTCTTGTGAAGGGTTTCATTTATGAGTGAACATCTAAGCAGCACAGAAAGAAAGAACGATATTCCTGAAAACAAAGTCGGAAAATTAGTAGTTTTTAACCACAATTACCTCCATTTATTTAGTTTAAATGTAGATTTTTCCTTTTATTTTATGCATTCACGAGAGGTTTAACAGGAAATGATCAGGATGGGTTTTGTACCAGTGCCATCAGTGTACGCACAAGCTGTCCAGAACAGCTGTTAAATGATGAGATGGTTTTGGGAAATTCTGTTTTAAAGTCTAGAAAATAGTTCCCATGTCATGTACTTAGCTCGTTGGGACTTACAGTACAAGTATACTGGCATTTTTGGATGCAGTCCAAACTTGGCAATGTCATGCAGATCTGAAGAGGTGTGAAATTAAAACCAACCCCTTGCCTTTTACCTTTCATTAAAATCACAGCTGGAGCAGGCACTGCGTTTTGAAACAGGGGATGGGGACCACGATTCACCAGAGTCACGCAGCCTGGCTCAGCAGAATGTGGATTTGCGCAGGCGGCTGGACGAGGAACAGGCGGCCTACAAGCGTAAACTCACAGCATACCAGGAGGGGCAGCAGAGGCAGGCGCAGCTCGTGCAGAAGTTGCAGGCTAAGGTGCGCCTGTTTTATTTCCCTCTTCAGCTAAAATGTTGTTGATGAAATGTGACGACTGATGTCATTTCCTGCTGCTTCAGGTGCTTCAGTATAAAAAGAGGTGTGGTGATCTGGAGCAGGCGCTGCAGGAGAAGTCATCAGAGTTGGAGAAAAACAGTGTAGGTGACCTCGAGTTTACTGTTAACACAAGGAAGCCAATTTTAATGCACAGGGTAAAAATAATATGTCCAATGTAATCTTTTCATTTTAGGGTCACAGTGAAACATCGAATGGTCGCCATCAAGATGAAGCAAGCAACCTGGAGGATGCTTTAATCCGTTTGGAGGAAGAACAACAAAGGTACATAACATGATGTAGCTGTGCAAACCTGTAACATACTCAGACTGTTGAAAAGTATCACTGCAGCCAAACCAGAGAAAATTCAATATTATTTATATAGTGCCAAATCAGAACAACCTAGAGGTGATTTATGTTACAGGGCAAGGATCCTGCAATATTAGAAAAAAACCCCAACAAAAATAAACCAGAGTAAGCATCTGGTTTGATACCATGTTTTTAAAATTTTTAGGGTTGAGTACAATAACCTGAGTTTTATATCAAATTAGAGGTCACCCGGGTCTATAAGACATTCATAATAATGTATACTTTATTAACCCCGTAGGACATTGCTTAGTCCTCTGCATTTAACCCATTCGCTAACAATCTAGCACCTGGGGAGCAGTGTGCAGAGACGGTACCTTGCTCAAGGGTATCTCAGGGTAGCCATTCGGTGCATTTGAACCCCTAACCTTCCTTCAGGGATAGATAAAGTTGGGTGTCATCTGCATAGCAGTGAAAATGTATGCTATGCCCATTAATAGAAACAGAAACATGCACTAACACCATTTTTTTGTATTTTAGACTTTTTTCTTTTAGTCTAAGAGGAAATTGTTTAACTGTTATTTATATAACACGTTTACACTATGACCCACATTTATGACAGCTGTGGCTGTGGGGATCGGTGAGATGTCTGCAAATCAGAAGGTCAGGGTTCAGTCCCAGTGCTGAAATGTGTCTAAATTAGTGTACGATAAAGCTAGGTAAAGCTACTTTTGTCTGCTCCTTTATTCACAAGGAAGCAGCTTAGCAGGTTTCTACGCATGTCTCATTAGGCAGCCTGTCCTTAACCCAAAATGTCTTGTGACTCCTCCTGGGATCAAACCAGGGACCGCTGCACTATAGAGGCAGTCTTTGTGTGTGTCTGTGTGATTGTAATAAAGTCTTTAATAGAGCAGAAAAAAATGCTGTATTAATGTAAGTGTGGCCTATGATGTAACAGCACTTTGAGTAGTATGAGCAGAAGACTGCTGTATAAGTCTGTTTACCACAAGCATTCATACAGGGCTTTATTCTGTGCACTTTAAGCGTATTGTCTCTGTCACACTCACACTTCAGTGGCTGTATCCAGGACAGTTTTCGGTTCATTTCATCATCTTGCCTACGTCTTGCCTTCCAATTATTAGTTGAACCTCCTGAGCCACAGCTAGGGTTGCACTGACTCTACAATGCTCTCACTGCAACTTGAGCAGTTGAACCAGCAGTTTTGTAGGAGATTTTTATTTATTTAATCTAAATTCAGCTAAATCTTCCTGTGAGATTAAATTCTGCTTTTGACCATAACACAAAATCAAGGTTAGAAGTAGCAGTCGTTATCTTTAACTTCACAGGTTTCTAGCAGAGTTTTTACCTCTCAGGAAAGAACAAGAGTAAGAAGAAGCTATGTAGTTTTGCTTCACTCGCTCGAGCAAATATAAAGAGTATGGGAGAAAACAGATCTCTCCCACTCAGCATCACTAGATTTCATTTTCTAACTTTGCCATGAATGGACATCTGCTGATGCCTCAGTCTGATCGTGTCATCCCTGTGATCATCGGGGGATTTGAATCCTCCATCACACACCCTCCTCCAGGTGACCCCTCCGGGGCCGATGGGTATCCGGCACATGTCCACACAGCTGGCTGCTCTGACCCTGTGGCTCACCTCTTCTGAGCCACACCTATCATGAGGCTCTTGTTTGATGGCTGTCCTCGTCTTCAGTCTTTGAATCGTCAAACCGCTGAAGCCTTTGGCCAGAGAACGGGCCACAAATCCCCTCTACCCCACTTCCTCTGGCTCTCCATCTCAACTACTGGCGGCTGCTGACCAGCTCCGTGTGCTTAGAGAGCCTTCTTTGGAAAGCTTTGTCTAAGCAATCCTCTGATGGGACTGTTAGCTTGAGCAACATAACTTTCTTGGAGGATTCAGCCAGTGTCAACCTGATGCTGGATCAGGGAACATCACACTATGATAGCTCCCTTTGGAGCTGCAAATAAATTTATATGGATTTATTACTTTAATTTTACATATGCAGCAGTCTTTAAAATATTAATTTAATCAACTTATTCTTGTTTACTTTTGTTATTGTAAGGATCAATGGACAGAATTGATATGGATGGTATTGCACTCGTGCAGGAACAGTGTATTTCCATGGTGTCTGTAAAAGCAGATATAAAAAGTTATCATAATGACAACATAAGTTGTTTTTTAAGTTCTTTTTATTTCGTTTTTTATTAGTTTTTCAATTCTTTTTATTTACGGCTTTAACATTTTTGTGGAACACTCGCGGCCAAAACTGTTTTTACAGGAATAAATCATCAGCTCATCTGTGATTTTGCTCCATTGTAATTTGACTTTTACAGAACTTTTACACCAATACGCAGCAAATATGACAATGAACAGGCTTTTTTTAAACCATGCAGACTCCAGTTAAGGAGGATTTAATGAATTCAGTAATGTATTATACCAAACATCTGCAGACCTGATCAATCTTCTTCTTTAGGTTTAATTTAACCACTTTCTTTGTAAACAGCTCCAGCCTGAACTGCATGTGTTATATTTGAGTGTTTTCATGTTGTGACTTCAGGAGCAGC
>VUQR01023488.1:9526-21448 GCA_015108515.1 Hemichromis elongatus | reverse complement strand
AGCAGTTGGAGCAGGCTGGTTTGGCCAACGAGGCTCTCAGCCAGGACATCCGCAGGCTCACTGCTGATTGGACAAAAGCCAGAGAGGAGCTAGAGCAAAAGGAGTCTGACTGGAGGAGAGAAGAAGAGGTGGGAGAGGGATGCTTCCCAAATAGTAAAGCAAATTCAGGATAGTATAATTTCAGAATAATAATAATAATATACTTGTTTTATTTTCCTCTGGCCTCCGGTTCAGTCTTTCCACAGCTACATTAGCAGCGAGCACAGCCGACTGCTGACGCTGTGGCGACAAGTGGTCGGGTTCAGGAGGCATGTCTGTGAAATGAAAAGCGCCACTGAAAGGTAAACTTTGTACTCCTCAGACTTATTTTATCTTTTGAATTGTATTTTGTCTCTCACTCCTTCCCGCCTCTCTCTAATCTCCCACAGGGACCTGTCAGATATGCGTAATGAGCTGGCTCGGACATCCCACTCTGCTCAGGTGTCCTGGGCCGGTCTGTGTGCCACGCTGCAAAGTCGGGAGGGAGGAGCAGTTCTGGCTCTGGAGCAGGAGAAAGCTCTGAGGGTTCAGCTGGAGCAGCAGCTGAGAGGTCGAGTGGCAGAGATGATGAGCTTTCAGAGCAGGATGGACGCAGAGAGAAGCGAGCTCAACGTCAGGTCAGCATGCCGAGCTGTCCTGCAGGCTTACAGTCGCACAAGTTGTTTTTAATCAAGCTGTCCAACAGGAGGCGCTAGTTTAGTAAAAGTGATCATGGTGTAACAGCTGGAGCAGTATCGAAATCTAACAAGAGAAAAGTAGAAATAAAAGAGCAGTAAGAAGACAGCCTCACAATGTTAGATGGCAGAGGTTTTCTTCTGCTAGCAGAGAATGTCTTAAATCAGAGAATGTACTGATTTCTGGTGAAGAGTGCAAAACTAAAGGTTTGTTTTACCATCCAGGAGAGTTAAATTTAATATTAATGCCTGTTTTTGTTCTCATTTTTAGGTTGTCAGATTTGGTGCGAGAAGGGGAGAGACTAAAGGGACAAATTGAAGAGCGTGACAGAGAAAATTTGACACTAACGAGGAAGCTCGAGGTGAGTTACCAATCACGGAGGCCATAATAGTTTCTTACTGGTCCGTTTCATGTGTTTTATGTGAATCATTTCCCTTCAGGAGCAGAGCGGCAGTGATGAGACTGACATGCAGATGATGAGGACTCACACTGAGACGCTGTTAGACACACTGCGGGACATCGCTCAGGTGAACAACACACACATTTTTACATCAGCTGGTTTCTCAGTCGGATCCCACATGAAAGTGCTTCATTTTAACCTGCGTTTACAGACCGTTTCAGCGGATGGAGAGTCGTCATCGTCAGAAGCGGATCAGGACAATTCCGGGGCTCTGATTCGTGACTCTTTCCCTCGAAGACCGTCCTCCCCCACTCGACCCTCCTCACTGTCTCCTCTCCCGGAGGCGGCGCTGTCTGCTCTCCGCTCTGCAGTTACAAACAAGACACTCCAGCTGCAGGTGACATGTTAATCTATAAACACAAAGGACCGCACACAACCATGGACAGCTCTGACAGAGGTCACCGATTTTATTTGTCCCCCTTTTCTGGATGTTTAAGACAAGCTGCATGACTTATAAATCAATGAAGCTCAGACATTAAGTGCTAAAATTTGAAGTGAGACCTTAAAATCTTTCACGTTATTGATGCGGTATCCTTGTAACATCATCATCATTCCCTCCACTTGTCCGGTCGTGTTTGCAGGATGTGCGAGGCCGTCTGCTCTCGGCTCAGTCGTCTGTACAGCAGTTACGAAAACAGCTTTCTGAGTCCGAGTCGGCTAAAAGAGAAACAGAACAGCGAAGCCAAACTCTGCAGCGGGAGAGGGACGCTGCTCAGAGAGAGAGAGAGGCTGCGATGCGAGAACGGGACCGTGTGAAGCAGGAGAGAGACTCGCTGGCCAGGTTTGCCAAACTTCACTTATAAAACCTGCCTCTAGGCATTAGACCCAACAGTGTATTTATCCTCAACTCTGCATTATATTCTCACACGCACACACATGTCATAAACGTTGCAGTGAGAAGGTGAACCTGGAGAAGGCGGTGCAGGCAACACAGAGCAGCAGCCAGCTTCTGCAGATGGATTACGAGAAGCTTCAACTGACTGCGGCATCCGTGCAGCGAGAGCGGGACCACGAGAAGGAGGAGAAGGAAGCTGCCATGCAGGACAGAGACCGGGCGAAGGCAGAGACGCTGAGGATGTAAGCCGGCTAATTCGTAGAGATTAAGTGAATGTGATGTGGGCACTAATCCACACACTGCACATGTTCACAATCTGCCATTCAAAAGATCTGCATCAGCTTCCTCTACATAATCATCTCAGTCATTAACAAACTCCTCCCTGTACAGCCCCAATATCTTATTTACAGCTTTCACAGCATTCACAACTGTTTTATGACTATTTTTAACTTGTGCTTGTGCTGTCCAGTCGTCCCTTCCTACAATATAACAATAAGCTTCACACACTAACCGATACACACAGAGTCCTGCCTGATGTTCAGTTAATGACCTGTACTGCCTCAAACAGACAGAAGCAGTTGGATCAGAGCGAGAGTCGAGCCTCTGCTCAGCGTGGCGAGTTGTCTGCAGTGAGGGAGAATCACCAGCAGGGGGAGGTTCAGAGGCAGCTGCTGGAGCAAGAAAAAACACAGCTGTCTGAGGCGCTGGCTCGGGTAAGAAAATTGTAACGGTCTGTTTGTTTGTTAGAGGCCAAGTGCTGCCAGAGTGCACGGGAGCAACACTCGGCCACTTTTTTGTTTTGAATTTATTTTTTTGAGAGGAAATTCAAGTTAATCAGTTAAAATTCAGTTGCCGGTTTAAGAGTTTTTCATGCGAGAAAGTTAATTAAATCAAAACGAGTGGTGAAAATACTCATGATATTAAGGTGCAGATTTAGTAACAGTATGCCAAAAACAATAACACATGCATCTTTCAGCGCCATTAGGATTAGACTGTGTACTGCAAACATCAGTAAATCAAATAATTTAAATATTTTCCCTCTGATATTTTGTGCTGTGAAAAGGAAAATCCAACAAATACATTTGCAATAAGGTCAGCCACTTAACAACCTGAAGTGTCTACAGCTTTCAGCTCCAAAACTGACACCGCACGTCTTCAGACAGCAGCTTTGTAACTCCAAAAGAAGGAGTTACACGATAATGTTTGCAGCTGACCTCATAAATCTATTTTAAGGAGTTTCCCTTTAGAAGCGCTGAAGTCACATACAGGCAATAAATGTGTATTTTAAAGTAAACTGATGGATTTTCAGCATTAATCCTTTTAGTCAAACAGTCATACAGCTCTGCAGCAACACAGATCACTGCCCTGCAGTCTGTTTTTCTTCTTCTCTTAGATCTATACTATATGATAATGTCTGTCAAAGCTCATACAGTATACCTCATATAATACTGACTTTAATAAATATCGAGATCTGTGTGGCTTGCAGAAAAAACAACAGCAATGTGTTAATTTACACACATGACACCGTTACTGTAGCACAGTCAGGATCTGAAGGTAAACAAGGTTTTGTATTGTTCTCCACACCGTACATGGCATCTGTAAGTCAGATTTCAGGTTTTGGAATAGTTTGTCATGAAGCAGCGCTCCTCTGGATGACTCCTGCCTCCACCTAAACTGTCAGATGTAGCTAAAACTCAGAGGACTTCATGTTTTAAAGTTTAGTCAGACATCTGATCACTTTTATTCACCTATTGTCGAACTTTCAGATAAACTTGGGGAGCATTAGCCCCACTGATGCGCTAGGCTACTTTAACAAATAGCACCTTGTCTGTCTTACTGTGTTTGACCCTGATTTTTCCCTCCAGGCTGAGAGCAGCAACACGGAGCTCTCTCTGCTGCTTAACAAGCTCCAGTCTGAGGATGCAGCTCTTAGAGACTCTCTGGCAAAGATGGGCAGCATGAACGAGGGTCTGGCACAGGACAAAGCAGCCCTGAACACCTACATCCTTAAGGTAAGGGAGCTGCAATACTCTTTAAAACTCCAAATATGTCATACAGGCCCGTTTGATATGAAATACCCTCGTGTCTCTGTAGATGAGGGTTAATACCAGTGTACAAACAAACTTGCATTAACAAACAAATAAAATAATGTATATTTGTTTTTAAGATTCAAATTCAGGTGTTGCCAAACTGTGATTGGTGCATGTCATCACCCATTTCCATCCTAGCCGAGTAAAATAAAACTATGTAAAATTTTAAAAGTTCTGTTCTAGATTTTAAAAGAGGTTTTCAGGCTGTTAAGTGACTCGCTCTCACCTCTGTGTCTAAGCTCGAGGAGGAGAAAGCCGCCCTGCAGGCTCAGAAACGAGACGCTGAGCAGGAAAAGCTGACCATCAGAGATGAGCTGGTCCGGCTGGAGCAGGACAGGCTCGAGCTGGAGTCCGCCCGCATCACACTGCAGCAGTCGCTGCAGGACGCCGAGCTAAGCCGCGTGGGGATCGAGGCTGAGCTCCAGAGTCTCAGGGCTGAGAGACTTAAGCTGCAGGAGAAAGTCACCCAGGTACAACTGCACATTACATCATTTCCACTCTGAGAACACTTAAAACATGCCTTGAACGATGAAAGTTGCATTCATGTGCACACTGTGTTGTAAGATATTTCCTGTTTATAAAACTCCAGTATTTTACCAAAGGTTGGTAAAAAAGCAGTCGAAGCAAACAGAATTCAAAATCTGGCATTTTAACCATGACTTTTCATTTTTTTAAACCCCAAAAGACGCATTTAAAATATTTAAAACACCCAAAAGTGGTATTTTGAATGAACCAGAAATAAAGGCAGATGATACAACCACATGGCTGAGATCTCGCCTCGGCTATTTTTAGAGCACATTTAAAAATGGAAAGGAAAGTTTTTAAATCAGACAAACTGTTGGTTAAACTTTGAAACCCAGAAGAAAGCAGCAGAGCAGAGATGTGTGTGCAGGTCGGTTTTTGCAAGGTTGATGAGCGACCGCTCAGCACTTTTTCTGTTTGTGAATCACCATGTCCTTCACGCTAATTATAAATCAAACTGGGCCTTGATATGAAACTGTCTGTTATAACAGTGTGAAGGTGTTTTAGGTCTTCTCTCTTTAAGACTTGTGAAAGCTGTCCTCTGATTGGCTGCCTTTTGCAAACAAAGCTGTGGGCCTTAAATGACAATCTTAAATGACAATTTTGTACTTTGTGTACAAATGACAGCTTTGTGGCGAGGTGACCTCGTTGGGTTCTGAGTTGAGTCTCGCTAGAGGAGAGGGCCAGAGGAACGAGGTGGCCTTGGAGGAAGCTGGCCGCAGTCAGGCAGAGCTGGCCCGGGACAAAGCGGCTCTCGTGGTTCAGCTGACGGCATCCGAGAGGGAGAACGCCATGCTGTCTGAGGAGCTCGCTGCATTCAGGCATGTTTGGTTTTGGTTAATTACTTAACAGTGCTCATCACATGAGCCCACGTGTGTGTAAGTTGTGGTTGTAACCTGCAGGTCGGAGCGAGAGTCCCTGGAAACCAGCCTGTTCGAAGTGCAGCAGCAGCTCGTTCAGGTGGAAACTCGCCGAGAGCAGCTGGAGACAGAGAACCAAACCCTTAGAGTCCGCTGTGAGACGGCTGCAGGTGAGAGGAGACGTTGATTTTTAAAATTAAAGATAAGATTTGATCAATAACAGGAAAGTGTTTCAGTGTTTTATTTGCTTTCCTGGATGTGATTTCCAGCTGAACTGAGGCGCGTTCGCTCAGACGTGGAGAGTGCCTTGGCCCAGGCTGAACGGGAGAAGCAGACTCTGAGTCAGACATTAAATGCAGCACAACTGGAGGCGCAGCAGGCCTTACGCAAGGCCTCCTCTGAGCATCAGGAGGAGGTGGAGAGACTGGTCTCAGAAAAGGTGAGTGGGCTCAGTTACTTTAAATGCTATTTGTATTAATGATTTTACACTTGGACAAATGTCGTCGTGCTGTTTTGCAGGAAGTCATGCGGCACAGCTTGCTGATGGAGCATGAGGTCATGCTGAGAAAGCTCAGGCAGGAGATGGAGGATCAGCACAACAGAGCAAAGAGAGAAAAAGAGGAGCTGCAGGATGAAATGCGGACTCTGCAGCACGATAGAGATCAGTGTCTCCTTCAGGCTGAGACGGAGAAACAACAGGTCTGATCCACATACTTAGGCTGACTTGCACAGGTTGCCCCCCCCACCCCCTCACCCCTATTTTTTTTAACTTTGTTTTAGTGTTAACCAGACATTTTCTGTCCTCCCAGGCTCTTTCTTTGAAGGAGGCAGAGAAGACGGTTTTGTCTGAGCGGGTTTCCGGTCTGCAGGCTGAACTGTCAGCTGCAGCCCTCGAGACCGAGCGGTTGGCCAGAGAAGCAGCTCATTACAAAGAGCAGGAACAGGTGATGGGAGGAAATGTAGAGGGTATCACTTCCTTTCCTGATTTGTATCTTGTTGCTGTTGTTGAGGCTCTAATTAAACAGTGTCACCCTGTTTGTTTTCTTCAGATCAGAGTTGGTGCTCTGACCGGTGAGGTGCTGGAGCTTCGCTCTCAGCTGGAGGATGCAGCCTCCGCCCGTGAGAGGGAGCTCCACAGTCTACAAGAGACTTGTACTGATCTCCGCTCGTGTGCTGACATCGCTCTCAAGGAGGTAATCATCCTCTACAAGAGGCAAAATTAGTATTATCAGATGCCAACATACTAACATATACCTGGTTTCCACTGACGTGCCGAACCAGGGATGACTTGATGGCCCATATTTTCAGATTTGAGAAACAAGAAGTTAGAAAATAAACTAAACCTTGAGAAAAAGATCAAAGTGAGGAGAATCTGCCATTGACCATCAGGGGTTCCAACTTTTTGGCATCTGTGAAAGTGGTTATAGATATAGGCAGAGGTCAAATATGAAAACATAAAACAGTTTAATTAATATGTTTTCATCGCTTTATAAAAAAAACAGTTTCTAGTCATGAGTCATGCTGCAAACAAGCAAATGTCCTGTGACCTCATTTCATCTTAATTTTTGGCCGCCAGCTGGAGCAGTGCAGAGCCGCCCTCTCAGCCACCGAGGACAGCCGAGACCAGCTGAGGCGGGACTTGTTGGAGACTGAACGCCGTCTGAACCAAACTCAGGACACAGCAGAGAGCTACAGGAGAGAGGGCACAGAGCTGCGCCGTGGCTTCAGTGATGTCACCAAGGAGAGAGAGGCTCTCAGCCAATCAAATACTTACCTGAGAGAAACTCTGCGAAGTGCAGAAACTGAAAGGATCAGGTATGCTGAGAGTGGCAAAATATCCAGGGGCAGAGACACAGTGGAGATGAGATGTGTAAGGAGTATATGTGTGTTTTGTCAGTGTGAAGCGACAGTGTGAGGAGAAGGAGCAAAAGCTGTCTGTGCTGGAGGAGAATTTGTCTTCCACTCAGAAGGAGGTGACAGAGCTGCGGAGCTGCCTGAGAGAAGTTGAGAGGTCACGACTGGAGGCTCGGCGAGAGCTACAGGAGCTCCGCAGACAGGTCTGCTTCACACCTGTGCAGCACACGGAGCTGAACCTGGGAAATACATTGCACACAGTTTTGCCACTAAATGTCATGTCAAGACTTATTTTCCTTTTGTTTGGCTCCAGCTGAAGGTCCTGGATGGAGAGAAGGAGCAGAAAGAGAGGGAGGTGGCAGAGTTGCAGACTCGCCTGTCGCTGGAGGAGCAAAGAGATGAGGAGAGAGGAAAAGAGGTTTTCACTCTCAAACAGAAGCTTGCTGAAGCTGAAACAGCCAGAGAGTCCCTCAAGAAAGAAGTGAGGATGAAGCAAAGTGAAGAAATTTCCAGCTCCTTGTTAATCTTACTGTCTTCAGTGCATCACTGCTGTCTCTTCTATCTTTTTATGTGTTAATGCAGCTTTCCGTGACTCAGAAGCGTCTGCTCGAGTCTGAGTTGGGCTGGCGCAGCTGCGAGAGAGAACTGACCGCTCAGCTGCAAGAGGCTCGCAGCTGCGAGAAGAAGCTACAGGACGAAGCTAAGAACTTGTCCCTGCGCGCGCAGACAGCCCAAGACTCCGCTGCTCACTGCAGCCTGCAGCTGAGCGAAGCGCAGGGCCGGCTCGCTGCCACCGAGTCAGAGCTGACCCGAGCCGAGGCCACGAGGAGGGACCTGGAGTTTCGCCTGAGCAGCCTGCAGTCGGCGCTGACGCGGACGCTGGGCATTGGAGCGAGTGGCAGAGGACCCAGGGGGAGGAGCCCAGGAGGGAGCTCCACATCGCCTGGCAGCATGTCACGCCACCACAGTGTCTCACCTCTGCGCTCCTCGCTGTCGCCTCCTAAAGGTGAGAAAGAAACATGAGGCCTTTGTTTCATTATTGTTGCAAAGTTTATTTAGCTCGAGAACTTGGTGCAAGTGCAGTTTATTATGTGAAATCTACATTATAGATTTTCACATTAACAAAAGATGCCTATACTTTAGCTTTATGGTAAATAAGACTATGCTAACATTATATATGGCAAATTGAAGTGAAATTATTAAAGGGGAAGGATTTTAAATTCAATTTTAGTTCTCATCAGGGAGCCAGTGCAGAGCCAATATTTGAGAAATATTGTCTCTTTTTCTAGTCCCTGTCAGTACTCTTTCTGCAGTGATTTAGATCAACTGACAGCTTTTCAAGGATCTTTTACACCAACCAAAAAATAATAATTTAGAATAGTCCAGCCTAGCAGTAATAAATGCATAAACTAGCTTTTCAGCATCACTCTGACACAGGATGTTTCTAATTTGAACAAAACTACTCGGATGAAAGAAAGCAGCCCAGCACATTTGCCATGTGTGAAGGACATGTCTTGATAAAAACTCTGGGACTCTTCAAATTTTAGCATAACTATAGAAAACTTATAAATTACTGTTTACTGAAACACATAACAAATAACGTGAAGAAGTACTTCTTGCTGGTCTTGTCTCTGTAGCTTTATGGGAACTATCCTTTACACCTTCAGCTATTTCAGCATTAACATCTTTTTATTTCTCCTATACAGAAATTCGAGGAAGCACCCCTGACAATACTTTAGGCTCAGGCGCTGTATCTCCTGAGAGAGGAGATACACCGGTGCCTCTTCCTCAGTCAGAGCTGGACTCCGAGACTGTGCGAAGCGGTCTCAGGGACTTCCTCCAGGAGCTGCGTGATGCACAGAAAGAGAGGGTAATGGGGCAGCGTGCCACGAAAATGACAGGACATAATAACTCGAGGATAATCTCTTTGTTTGTGTAGCTAAAATCTTTGTTTATTGCTAATTTTGAAGGATGCTGTCCATTGCCAGCTGGGGGCCGTGCAGCGGGAGCTGGAGGAGCTAAAGGTGGAACGGGACTCTGCTCTGAGTCGACTCACTCAGCTGCAGTACTCCATGCAGGAGTACCAAGAAGGTCAGAGAGTTTACCCAGTGGTTTAGAAAGAAGGAGATTTTAGATGAGCTCAGGGAAACTTTTCGCTTTCAACTGTCTGCTTGTGTCAAACTCTGAACTAACCTTCATCTGCACAGTGAAGGCAAACTGCCCAAAACCCATTTCGGAGTAGAGTTAAAATTAAGTCTGATAATCCACTGCAGGCTGTGTTGTTTGGATGTCTCATTATAGGGAAGCGTGGACTGGATGAGCGCCTCAACACCACCCAGATTTTGCTCCAGCAGCAGGAGGAGGCGGTGAGGAGAGGAGACAGAGAGCGGCGAGCTCTCAGCGACCGGGTGAAGGATTTAGAGCGAGCGCTGCAGGCCTCTGAGACAGATAAGAAGCACGTACAGGTACACCATGTTTTTGTTGTCACTCACACAGCAGTGATCCCGGCTCGGCTACAGTCACCATATGGTAGAGCAACAGAAGGACAATAACTGGAAGCGTGCACAGTCAAAAAATGTAATAACAACAGATGCTGGCGCACACTCAGTGTTGCACCACCTGTGGTGTCCCCTGCCAGCTCTCCATATGTTTGTTTTAAATACCAGCACCTTTCGAAATGATTCACCTTCTGGGCTTTGTGTACTACTCAGTGAATCTTTTATCTGTTGTATTTTTTAGAACAAACATACTGAGAAGAAAAGGAGATTATTCAGCTGTGGCTCCTCTCTGTTTCTAATTGTCTGTTTAAACATGAGCAAAGTGAATGTAGACTTAATATGACCCCTCTCCTCTATCCATCTGCAGGATCAGTTAAATAAGCAGCGTGCTGCTGAGATCCGTCTGGAGGTGGAGAGGAAGCGCCTGCGGGAGGCGCTAGAGGCAGCTGAAGCTCGAGCCACCAGGGTGGAGCTGGGGAGGCGCAGTCTAGAGGGGGAGCTGCAGAGACTCAAGCTGAGCCTGGGAGACCGAGAGGCTGAGAGTCAGACCTCCCAGGAGCGCCACGGCTCTCTCGTCAAACAGGTACAAATACAGAACCGTTTATTTATGACTCGTGATCAACTTAATGTGATTAGAATCAGAATCAGAATCAGAAAGACTTTATTTATCCCCAAGGGGTAATTGAGAAGCAGCAGAGCAGCATGGCATTAAAGATGAGGAAGGGGAATACACAGACAATAAGAATTGGATTATAAATACAATATACAGTATATACACGTTTTTATTTTAAATAAAGTGGCTGAGTAAGTGGATAATAAATAACTTTTTGTAAATAAATAAAGTGATTACAGTGTCAGCAGTATAACAGAGTATGGAGTAGTCCAGGTAGAGGGTTTATGGGAAATAGTCTTATCAGTCTTATCTTAAATTAGCTGGGCCTGAGAATGACTGAAGGAATTTCCTTCTAATACAGGAGAATTAATGTCACAGACCAGCTGATGAACATCCATTTAATTATGATCTAATGCTGGTATTTTAAATGCAATTATTCTTATAGTCTGCCATTTAGCCAGACATATATACACTATAGTGTTTACTTATACAAATAAAACAAATAAGGGGACATTATTAGTGAAACATTACATTTACATTTGCCTCCAAACCACTAAAAGTTACCTTGAATTCATAAAAATCCCATTAACTAAATAAAACAGATATAAGATGGATTCAAAGTTTCAGATTTTACAGAAAACTCTCAAAGAAATCAGTGCTGCTATGTTTTAACCACGGCCCTCATAGAGATCTGCAGCTACTTGTTGACCTGCAGTTGTGATGTCCTGGAGATAGAAATCCTTGCTGTTGGAGGCAGATGTAAAGAAAAGCTTCGTGGATGGTTTGTTGCCTTTGGAGCTGATTGATGGTGGAGCTACTGTGCTAATAGAAAGGAGCAGCCACACTCCTGTATGAAAGGATTAACCCTGATTTCCTAATTAAAAGCTGTTTACATTATAACTTGTGTCATAATTATTCTATGAGCATTACAGTTGCAAGGGCAATAAAACATAAATACTCTAATGGGCTTCAGAGTATATATTACTGCTCTGGTTCCTGAATTATTTTTGTGGTGGTAAAAAAAACCCAACCTCTGTCGCACGGTGGATATGTGAAAATAGTTTTAGATAATCCATCACTCACTCCTGGTTTCTGTTTCAAAGGAAGCATTATTAGTTGTAGTGATTATTCACTAAAATTAAAGCATTATGCATGGGATCAGACTACACTGTGGCTCAAGCAACACAGCTGCACTTTATAGTTGCTGTCCTGCCCCCTGCACTACATTTGACAAGAAACAGCAGTGAAAGCAGCACTCTAATCTCCCTGTGTTTAAAAAAAATCAGTTTTTGTTCGTTTTAGCCTGAAATAAACCGGTTTCGTACTAATTGCAGGTTACTGAAGGAGAAGCCCGCGTGGCTCTGCTGCAGAGAGAGGTGGAGATGCTGAGCCAGGCTCTGCTCAAATCTCAGGAAGGAGAATCTTTACTCAGAGAAAAAATCACTTCTCTCAACCAGACGATCCAGGAGGCGGCGG
>VUQR01023487.1:0-14119 GCA_015108515.1 Hemichromis elongatus | reverse complement strand
AGTTTCACACTACAGATTGATCCCAGGATGTTTAATGACTCTAATGGACCAATCAATCATGTTGGTGTCAAAGAATGGTAGGTTTTTCCTTCTATTTTGCTTGTCTGAACACAAAGGAGAGTCGTATTTGTTGTGCTCCATCCATCCATCCATCCATCCATCCATCCATCCATCCATCCATCCATCCATCCATCCATCCATCCATCCATCAATCAATGCATCCCATCCATCCATCCATCCATCCATCCATCCATGCCTGCCTGCCTGCCTGCCTTCCTTCCTTCCTTCCTTCCTTCCTTCCTTGTGGTGCGAAATATACAGTAGACAATTGATTTATAGAGACAAAATGTAATTATGAAATTTTCATTTCACAAAACATGAGCATATCTTTTAAATGTAATGTTATGTCACAGCGCTGTTTTTGTTGTTGTCCTCATCCAAGTCTCTGGAGTCGTGGATTTGGGTCCTCTCTCTGCCTGCCACACAGCACCACCATGGTATGTTAGTTTTTCTGATCAAACCTCATCACTAAACCGCCTAAACTGTTCAAACAGAAATGTGGCTGCGAGTGTTGAGGTCTTTGAGGCTTATTACATGAAGTAGAGAGAAGACTCCAACTGTGGCTTTGCAGAAAATTTGAGGGAAATCACAAAAACTGAATATTTTGCTACATACATTTTTATACCTTTCAGTCTTTTGATAACACTCATCTAGCTTCCTGGAGTCAAACACCTTGTTTTTTTTAATTTGTTGAAATTTATGAATGTTGACTGAACAAAACTGCATGTAGAAATGCAATAATGGATTATCTGACTTGGACACTTTGCTATTAAACTAAATGCATATTTTTGTATTGCTCAGATTTTTTGTAAATTCTTCTTACTTCTGTGTATGACTCACTGATGATTAGATCTTTTTGCTCAGGTAGTATGGTGGATGGTGTAGAGGTGTTTTTGATCAACAAAAACTTAGAATAACCTTTGCCTTGTATAAAACAAATGCTGGTATGAATACTGTGTGCCTTTTAACAACCTGCTTCACCACTTCACCAATAGGTGGCACTCTTATGTCTCAAATGAATAAGACAAACATCTTAAATGTCTGTTTGTGCATATTTTAAGCCAATATGAACTATGCAATGTGTTTAAATGAAGGAATCTTTCGCAGATGTATGCACTGTATTGTGAATAATGCACTGGATACATTTTTCTTTTACACTGTCTACTCTCAAGATTTTATCAGTAGCATTCATATTTTTGGCCAGTGCTCTGTAGACTGTTTGGATTATTTCTTTATACATACAATAATTAAATGATTATAATTTTACTTTTGCAATTTTACTTAAAGAGCATGATCCCAGCATCTATGATGTTTGATGAACTTAGTCCATTGTTTTGTCCTTATTTTCTACATTGTGAATTCCTCACAAAACTGTAATGTTATGTCACTTCCTGCTATACATCCGATCCTTGAATGGAAATATCCTGTGATGGCCAGAGAAGAGCAGGCTTTCAAAGGGCAGGATTTTCCACACTGTAAAATCTAATTAGTTCCCAGAACTTAAACAAATTATGCAAACTTCTTGCCTTAAAAACAAACAAACAAAAAAAACAAAAAACTAAGTAAAGCTCACTTAAGATAACTAACTTAGTTCACAGAACTAATAGTTACTTGTGTTTCTGAGTGCACAATACTAATTGTTTACCCACTGATAAACATTTTGAGTTCTACTAAAGGAAAATACAATTTCTGTAACTTGCAAACGCAAGTGTATTCAAAAAGAATAATTAACACACTTCTTGTAATGGCATTAAAATCAGCACAACTTATTATTTTTAAATGCAAAAAAGTATATCAACCAACATACTGGACACTGTTCTGTTTAATAATATACAAGTATATTTCCACCATTGTAGCTTGTGTTATTTATTATATTTTAAAAATTCTCCCATTTAAATTGTATATTTACTTGTTAGAAAACCTAAAACATTAATAACCTTAAAATGAAACAATGTCTCCAATGGAATTATTCTGAAATTAAGTTTAGGTTTCCCATAACTTTGTGTTGCAAGTTACATTACTTATATAATCAAAATAAAATGTATTCTTTGTTCAGCCACAAGTGCAGTCTCTAGGTCAAACAACACATTTATTTTACATGCAAACACAGAAGCTTTGTATGTTGTAATATTTTAAGGATGGCTTGTTTCCAGTTGTGGCATTATATGCCTGAATGACTGTCATGAATTTAGGTGATCCAAATGTGAGTGCAGAAGAACACTTCAACATTTCGCAACTTCCCTTAAGTAAAGTTGGAGATGCAATGACACTAAACCTGCAGGTGACCATCTTCACCTACCACACCATCTCTCTTACCAGTAGTTTCCTGCAAGCAAACAATCATATTCTTTAGAGCACCAACTTATTTTATTACTTAAAACATTTTTTTTCTGCATTTGATATAGAACAGACTTTAAGTTAGACAATCTTAGGCTCCCTCCCCACTGTAGAGGTGGCATTTAATGTCCCGCTTGTTAGTCTCAATAGCCCTGAGCACCACCTGACACACAATAATATCATAAAAGAATATTCTTCTAAAGGCTATTGAAAAATGGACACTAACCTTTCATTCTAATTGATCTGCAGACCAAATGTAACTTTTTAAAAATTTGAAAACTTCATTATAATATACTGTGCAGACAGTGTGGACCTTATAAACCAAGTTTGCGAAATATGATCTTTCAAGAAGTGCAGCTCAAACTGTTGTGCTTTATATTTACTCACACAGCATGTCTCGTAGTCTGTAGCTGTCACAGTGAAATGTGTTTTTCTCAATGTAAGTGATTATAATGTTCAAAACTAGGTATTTAATCTAATCCCCATGTTGTAATGTTTCCACCTACTGGTTGACTTGAGTATTGTAATTTGAGGTGCACATTAGTGATGGGAAGTTTGGCTCTTTACAGAGAGCCAGTTCTTGAGGCTCCCAAAGAAGAGCCGGCTCTTTTGGCTCCCAAATGGTTCTTAGTTTATTATCATCTGTAGACTCATATTTTAGCCCTACTTGGCAAATATGAATGCTTTGTGTGTTGATAAACCCTTTTGCATTTAGTGTTTTTTGGCTAATTTTAGGTATTTCTTCTGTCACAAAAGCAGGCATTCTTACTTTTGGTTACTATTTTAATACAATTTTAAATTTTAATTAAAAATGAAAAAACAAAAAAACACTGCAAACAAATCCACAGAACAGAAATAGAACCAAACTCAGTACCTAAACAGTATGTCCTCACTGCCGGTTGACATTAAGAAAAATCAAAAGATTCTCTAAAGGAACAGATGTTGCCACAGTGCACAGTCTCCCCTCCATCACCTTCACCAGGTGTGGAAATATTGTGGTCTCAGCCTGCTACCAGCTCAGTGGGTCTTCTCCATGTTGGATGAGGGGCTCCTCAAGATTATATCGCATCTCCATCATAACATCAGCTGCAGTATTTTTCTTTGCAGCATCCTTTGTAGCTTTTTCATCAAAGAGCCTCCACACAGCAGAAGTTTGTAGCTTCAACTCAACTTGGCCCTCTACTGGTGGAGCTGGGTGGCTGCTGGGGGTGCATTTTGCTGCTGCAGCAGTTATTCTCTGAACTGCCCGGTCAACAACTCTATTATCCCTGAATGCAATCTTTTTAAACCTAGGATCCAGTAATGCAGTTTCTGAGAGGACTGTTGAACTCCATATGCAGAAATTTCTGGTCTATGGCTGAACAAAGAGCCGCAACCAATTTCTTTACTTTCTGTACGGTTACTGCCAGTTGGTGTTGGGCTGTCACTCACTAAAGACCTCTGCAAAGCAGGAGCATTTTGGAGGCTTTTAAAATTTCAATATAGTTTTGTCAATCATCTGTGTTCTTTTAAAAATGTGTTTCAACATATAAAATGTTGACTTCCACCTGGTGGGACACACTTGTTGTGTGTTTTGTATCAGTTTACACTAAAATACACTTCGTCTCGTCTTTTATTGATGATGCATTTACCAAAACAGTATTTATAATCCGAAAAGAAAAAGAGTACTTGTTTACAGGCAGTACTACTTTGTTTGTAGGAAGGACAAGGAAGGAGGATAATAGGCAGGGTCGAGAGCCAAACTGAGTGTCTTTGTATTTGTGTGCCTGTAGTGCAGTAACTGAAGGGATAATAGGATAGCACCGCTTTGGTCTAGACCCTGACACTAGTGTGTACAATCAGCTACATAAAGAAGCATGCAGAGGATCAAACGGAGGGAATAATAAGAGAGAGAGGAAAACGTAATTACCGGTAATACTTTGGCCTAATAGAAGGGGTTTGTGTGTGCATCTCGGTCTTTAACAGGTTCAATTGACTGTCTTAGATGTAAACACTTAGTAATGAGTTGTTCTTTTTTTAATCTTTTAATCAGTTTGTATATACTTGTCAGGCAGTCTATTTCAAAAAGAGATTTCAGATTCTACATGCCAGATTTTTTTGTCATATGGAACAATGTGATGAAAAACGATGATTTCCCAATGTTTTCATTAATATCTGTTGACTACTGTAGCACTACAGTAAAATGTTTTGACCCTGCCTCCACTTTTGCCTCTCATTAATATTCAAAATTATATCCAGTGATGTTCACAATTCTGCAAAAAAAAAAGAAGATTCTTTGCAGTTCTCCCACTAGAGGGCGATGTTGATGTAGGTAAAAAAATTTCTAACTGGGACTGTATCACATTTGGGAAGCAGCTTCCTTTTATGTAACTAGGCTGAGCTGTCAGCCTAAGTCTTTTAGTCTTTTACATGCGGGACAGAAATTAAATGACTGCGGGGGGGGGTCTGGCTGCACAATTTCTTGCTTTCTTAATCAAAGTGAGTCAAGCTTAGCTCCTTTATGTTGTTACTTTACAGCATATTTAAAATGATACATGAAACCACAAATCAAAACCAAGTTTTCAGGGTCATCTTTAAAAGATTTCTTTGCTCCCTTGTGTTTGGGAGGGGTACCCAAAACTTTGGATCACATCTGTGATAGTAATTGTGTTCAGGCCTGAGAGTACAACTTGACAAAGTAGAAGTCTTCAGCTAGACACCACATGGATTGATATCTCTGCCACACTGAATTCAGTTACCCTCTCCAGTGAGGGTAACTGAATTGTTTGTGATCCAAGAGGCAGGATTATTAAGCACTGCTAACAGACAGTTAATCTAATTAAAAAAAAATACTCAGAATTACTTGTAATGTTTTTCAAGGTTAACTTTAGGTTCAGTAAAATAGTTTCTGAAAAAAAAAATCATTCTTAGCACTACATGACAATATAAAAGTCAAATTTCTCATGTCATGTAGTTCACATCTTGTAATACCTTCCTTAAGTGTGAGATCATGTGAGCGACAGCAACAGAGTCTAGTTACTGTCACCTCACAAAGAAAGTCTTTGAACTGTAAAGAAGTGAATACCTGGCATATCCATGTGTCAGTTTTAGCCAAAAGAATCCGCCTAATCTGCACAGCTGGAATGTCATTATGATTTAATGTTTCCCTGTGGCTATTTTTAGGGTATTTTGTGTGCCTCGATGTGATATGAACTTCCTGTCAATAATAATAATTATATCCATTAAAAAATGCCCTTGTTTGATAAGTCAGTGTCTAATTGTGCTGTTATATTTAAAATATTCTGTACAGTACTATTAAAAACCAATGTAGACTTTTCCATTTGTTTTAAACAAGTTTAAATCTGCCCTGATAATTAATTTTTAGATTGTAGATTATTTGCTCACATACATGGAGCTCTTTGGGAATCAGTGTCTTGTTCAAAAAACTGTGAAGGGACAGACATTTGCTATAACAAGGATTGTCTTCTCAATTTCACAGTGTTTCCGATCCAATTGATCTATATGAGCTGATGTTTCCACCATCTCTTAGATCTTTAAAAGATCTAAGAGATCCCCCACAGACACTTCCTGAAGGAGGAAGTGTCTGATGACAATGTGGCAGGAGCTGTGCTACAGAGGGAGCCGATTGGTAGCGGAATAAAGATCAAAGGGTCATCTCCTTCCCTTGGAATATCTGGATATCTGAGTGGGAGTAAAATGGACCATTGTATTGTCTAACTGTATGCGTGGGGTTGGCGGAAGGAGTGATAGTCCATACTAGGTCTTTGGAGAGTGTTTGTGTTCTTTTTCCAGGCAGTGAGTTCTCCAGAGGACGTACCTTGGAATATGTTTGAGTGAGTTTCTAACAGTGTATGTGTTTACATCTCCTGGCCAGGGACAAATGAGGAGTGCAAACTGAGCTCTGGACAAATACATTGTTCCACACAGACTTGAGGTCGCCTGTTGGTTAGCGAGGTCTGGTTGTGATGCCTTCGGCTGTGTGTTTTCATGTTTACCAAGAGAAAAGAAAGTACTGGATCTGACAAATGACACATTTATGGTAGTGTGACTGTGTCAGTTTGCTGCGGTATGTGCACGCGGAGAGGACTTTTACACCAACACAAATGTGATCCCATGCATTCCTGCAAAATATAAACTGCAGAGAGGATGATGGCCAGAACAGAGGGAAAAAAAGCAAAAACTGAGTTCATTTTTGAAAACGCTCTTCTGGAGGTAGACAGGCAATCCATAGCTGCCAAAGTCACTGCAGAATCAAACATTTTCCTTAAAAACTGCGAGACACTACAAACTTGTACATAGCAACGTATCATTAGCAAAGTAGGCTGACTTAAACCCTCTGCTGATTTTTTTTCTTCTTTTTTCTGATGTTACCCTCTTTTGGAGACAGCTTCAAGCAGCTATAAGTAAAAATTGTCTCTACTTTAACACCCACCATATCTGCTGCTCTACCAAAGTGTGGTGTATACATAAATGTATGTATAAATATCGTATAGATATCTTCATCACATTTTCTGTATGTCCTGGTTTTCTATTCTATAAATTACATCCAAAGCAAAGGAAGAAAGTTTTCAGCCCTGAGGATCTGAGACCCCCACCCCCCGGTTTTAAACCTTTGTTTACAATTATTCACATAACCATACCATGTAGCTGACATCCTGTAAAAAACGTCATGGTGTCGCCGTGTCAGATTATGTGAGTGATAGCAACTTACAGAGAAAGTCTTTGAACTGTAATGAGGCAAATACCTGGAATATCAATGTGTCACATTCAGCTAAACAAAAACCCATCTAATCTGCTTAAGTGAAACGAGCTTTTGTTTTAGAGTCTTCCTGCCTCAGCCTGATATTAGCTTTCTGTCAGTTACAAAGTACAACTCACCACCACTTTATTAGATACGCCTGTTCAGCTGGGGTGTGATACTGGAAATTTTTGTTATCATTTATGAGATGATTCATCATCAGTTTGCAAATTCTGGACTGTCTTCAATAAAGCACCATGATTTTTGCTTTCAAAATAATGACTTAATAAAACAAAGCACATCCTTCAGCTTTTTTGTTGGTTATGTGGAATGTAAAGGTTCCTGTCTCTAAAGCACTTTGGGTTCATTTGTGTTGTGCTATAGGCTTCAAATCAAATAGATGTGACAGTCAACACAAAAAGGTTCAGACATTTTTCATAATGCATGTTTGAGGCATGTTTTGTCATAAAAAAAATTAACAGTTCATTGGGCTAGGGGTTATCGATCCTATTGCACTACTATCAATCCACTACCAATACCAGTATTGGCATCGATGCTAGTGTGATAGGATTCATCGTGCCCCATCTAGCAAATACCTCACCATCTAGTAAAACGGCTGCAACTCAGGAACATTTTAAATTGAGCTACATGTGTAGCTTAGAGCATAGAAACAAAGCATCTAACAGCTACCTATGGTGCTAGTATCGACCAATATTGCTAGCTAATGTTTATCTCTAAGTGTGGAGCTATGACTCTTAGCTTCAGTTATTTCGAGTGGCTGTCTTGTTTATTTTTTAGGCTTTTCCCCTCCACCTTACAGTATCCTAACCCATAGTTAAGCACAAAGAATCCTTTCATTTTCTCTCTGTGATCCATGTCCACCCCACCCTCGCCGCCTCTGTATTTGCTCCCCAGGTGAGTGGCCAGCTGCACTGAGGCGTGTTCTGCTTGTTTTGGCGCAATGGCAGCAGCACTCAAGTTGGATGTTTTTTCAGGCCTGTTCAGAATAGGCTGAGCCGTGCTGAAATGCAGCAGGGAGGCACAGACAGCGAACTTGCCCAGACTTGTCTCGGCCTCCCGGATACAGCGGGAGGGAGTCTGGCAGTCAGCAGCACCCTGAGGCAGTGTGTGTCATGTGTCAACTTATTATTGTTATATAAGATTAGACAATGTCAGGTTAACTTCTCATAGTAAATCAGTGCTAAAATCTTGAAGTTTTACACCAGTACTGTCACGTAGAGGAAATCTGTGCAGTCTGCAAAACAGTTACTGCAGCATTTAACTTCAGCAGGATTTGTATGCATTGGTGATTTACTGGGTAAAATCATTTGCATTTTTGAAGAAGATATCCACTTTCCTTGTGAAAGGGTTTTTTTTATGATTTTTGGATTGAAGATGTCTTATTCAAAAAGAGAGAGAGAGAAAAAAAGAGAGAAAAAGCACAAAGTCCACTTATTGACTGTCTCTGGTACTTCCTGAGGGGACTGTATACTGTTTGAGTTCTCAACCTCTATTATAGTTTAGCAAAAAGACTGGTCTGTGTACTTCATCTACATTTACTTGGCTACATAATAACCAGTGAAGAAAGCAGTATTTGTTTCTTAATTCTTTTTGGTCTCTGAATATTTTCTGAGATCTATTGATGTCTCAACTAAATGTTTCAGCATTCAAGCTGTGTTTCAGTACACCATCCACCATCCAGCCTGCTACTTCCTGTGGTTAGGCCTTTGCCTTATTCAATAGTTGTGTTAAGAACCGGTGATAGAGAGGCATTTTGCAGTGTTCCCAGGTCACTGGGAACAGGTCATGTAAAATGCAGTTGATTTACCATTAAACCTAATCTTTTTTTAACTTACAAGTTGTATTGTGAAAGTTGCCCTTTTGCATATAAGCAATTTCAATGTCGGGTGGTATGGTGGTGCAGTGGTTACCACTGTTGCCTCACAACAATTAGGCCCTCAGTTTAAATCCACAGGGTGGCTGTGGCCTTTCTATGAGGATTTGCATGTCCTCCTGTTTGTTCTGTAGTTCCACCCTTTCTATAGCTGTTAAAGATGCACCCTGCCTCTCATCCCTCCATGGGCTGTGGAGGCTCCAGTCTAACTGCAACTCTCAACAGGAAAAGCAGAAGAACATGAATGGGTGGATAGGTAGCTCCATTAGGGATAACTCTTCCCAGTTATTTTGTAAAAGCGCACAGGTTTAAGTGTCAGAGTCATGATGGAGTCCTTATCATTTAACTTTTTTCAGTGGATTTAATTTATTATAATAATTAATTTGGTGTGACTGACTACAGTAGCACTATTCTGTATTTGCAAGTCTTAATGTAAGTATGTTTGTTTGATAGTCTGTTAAACCGGTCATTGGTATTTACTCGGCCATCTCTGTGTGATAGAACGGATAATAGAAACCAATCTTTCCATCTAACCTGACTCATCACATTTGGCCTTTGATGATTCAAAGGATGAATGACTAAGTCACTAAAAAGGGAAAAGTCTTTAAGGCAAGTGCTGATTTCTTTTTCTTTCTTTTTTTCTTTCTTGGTGTGGTTATACCAATGCCCTGCCTGTCTGTGTCTGTGCCAGCCACCTACACCATACGATGTAATTCTTTGGAAAAGGATGTTGGGTGGTCTTCATGTGCAGACAGGTAGTCATGGCCTATTAAGGCACGGGTAAAGAAGGATCTGCTTAGCTGTTACTTTGTGCCATTGCATTACCTACAGGCATTAGTGTCACGCTTTGACTTGTTGCTGTGGTTGCGGCACTGCTTGCCTGTGAGATTTCCAAGCAGACGCCTGCTGCTCTTGTTGAGTCTTGTCCAGAAGTACCTGTCCCAGGGATTAACGAGTAAAATGCACACTTGCTCAGCATTAGAGTCAACACTACACACCTATCACTACCTTAAATTCAAGTTAAACTCAGCAAGAGAGAAAAATAATTTTTATCACATCTTAAATTTTTATGAATCAGGGTGTCCCCAGAGGAGTGACCTTTGAACTGTGCAGCACGCATGCTATTCTGCAGCCACAAGTGGCATCTTAAATATAGTCGAGGCAGCTATGTATAAAATACAGCACCAAGATTATGTGTGTGTCTGATCTTGTTTACACAGTGCGTTAAAAGCTTTATTGACTGATCTCTGCTTCCTGCCTGTGCCTCATTGTTTTCAGCAGTGGCCACTCAAGCAAGTCAGTTGCTCCTGATCAAATAAACTGTAGAGTGAAAGCTGTGACACAAAGTCACAGCTGCTGTGCATGTTTGTACGTATGCGAAGTCCTACACTTGCTACCAGGTTCTTCAGCATTAACAAAAATATCATACAAGATAGTCTGTTGCCAGCAGGTTGTGATTTTCCAAAAAAATACTTGTCTCTTTGTTGACTTTGTAAAGGATGAAGATAAAGGGATGAATGAAATCACGTCCACCCAGTTATGTTCATGCACGGGCATATGGCATGAAAAACTGTTTCACCAGTTTGCTATGGAAAGATAATAAATTGCATTGGGCTGACACAAAGCACAGAAAACCACACACTGTACATCCACCCATGAACATTTTTACAGTAGAAGTCTTTGTTACTGTAGCCATGTCCTCTGTGGCAAATTCTGACCGTAGTCAAAGGGAGTGTGTGTGTGTGTGTGTGTGTGTGTGCGCGCACTAGTACTCCTACCATGCATGTGTATGTACGCTGTACGTGACCTGCCTACTCAGCTCTTCCATCCATGGGCCTGGATTCCAGTGGGCCACCCTGCTCGGGTGGTGGCGGTGGGGAAGGGTTGGGTGATCGCACTGGAGAGCAGGCTTTGAAGGAAGCTCCAATGACTCATTACCCAACAATCCACTCATCCTCTATGTCCTCTACACCCTCCAAACATCTCCATTCTCACCCCTGCCCCTGCTCCTTGTCCTCTGGCTCAGACGGTGGACACACAACTCCTTGCGAGCCACACACACACACACACACACACACATACTTGCTCGTTGATGATTGATAGAAGAAAAGAGAGACTGTGTGGCTTGAGTTCTTGTGAAAGACTCTACTGTGTGTTTGTGTGTGCGTGTATTTATGCATGCTGTGATGCCACATGCACAACCTCCGCACAACATTTCCAATATTTCAACATCGTTTGGATCAAAATCAGTTTCATCTTGCATACTTAATACTTTGGCCTTTCATGTGTAAACCTGAAAACCTAACATCTGGCTCCATCTCGCCTGCTGAAGTAATTTCTTCATCTTTCCTCGGGGGTTGTGTAAGCCTACGCCACCTACTCCTTGTTCCCACAGCTCATACAAGTCAAACTCCAAATTAAAGTTGTGTGAATACACACAGCTCAGTTCACCTCTTGGGAACAAAACCAGACATCTGCAGCCATGTTTTAGCAATTGGTTTAGAAGATGTGTATGTTTTTAACATACTGCTGTGTATATGTACACACTGTGCTTATTAAAGGTGACATCCCAAGCAGATGACATCATGGCACTTCCTGTCTGAAGCAAAGGACGCAAATTACATTTTCAAATATAAACTGATTTACAAAAAGTTGGTGCAATTGGTCTTTACATATGTTTATAAGTAAGTAAGTCAGATGCAAAGCTTAGAATTTGTGAAATGCCTTTAAACTAAGTCAATATGAGAGATAAAGGAGGGTTCAGCAGAACTAAAGGAGTCAGTGAGGATGCTGGAATAGAGGGGTACCACCATCCATGGTGAAAAAGTGAGAGATTCTTTTACACAATGTTTTCCTAAAGAATGCATAAATATGCACGAATGTTTATTTTAAAACTAAACTTACTTGAATTAAAATCCCAGTAAGTTCAAGAAGCAGAGATTATGTTACTTTCATGCACAAAAAGAGCCTTTTCACAGCTGAGGCCCAATTTTTTCTGCAGCTGAGTCAGATTGACTCCGTAAATACCTTTGTTTACATTGTGGATTGTGCATTTTAAGTGTATAGTTGATCTAGTATATATGGTAAAAGGTCGCCTCTGTGCTCAGTCTTGGTGCAGCATGTGGACAGAGAAGACCATTGTGCGTCTTGGGAAAGACCCTTGAGCCTTGAAAAACAGGACTTCCTCTTATTTCAAGCCTTAGTCTTTCCATTTCCTCTCTCTGTAGGGGAGTTATAAAACAGCCACTTATAGCTGTGTAATTTATGTTGTTACAAAAATTCAGCAGTCAGTAAGTTTTTACAAGCCCACATTATTACTCTGATGTATGCTCAACAGTTTCAGAGTTTTTATCAGAAATTTCCATCAGCAGTTCATGTTGTGAATCACATAAAATAGGAAGATAATAACTACCTATGCAATGACAACTACAGGGGAAATTAAGCAACATCTTTTTTTGTTAATTTTAAGGTTTTAGAGTTTAAAGGCACCAGACAAACTGCCTATTAAAACTGCACTAGCAGGATATACAGCCTCCTCCCTTCCCACATAGCATCCGGCAGATTTGTAACTAGTTTTATTTTCATCAAAACTGCTGGCATTTGATTCCACCATGACCAGACACTGTTAGAAATAATACAAATAGCAAATAATCTTCATGATCACCTTGTGATGCCAGTGGTGTGTGAGTAAGCATAGGCATAGAGTGAACAAGAGAAAACAAGCCCCAGCCAGAGGCCTTGCTGTAAATTCTGCTTAACGCTGGCCACTTGCTAAAAGCTCAAAAGTACTGACCAGGATTAGCTATTCATTTAGACTTCCAAGTGTTTGTATTGCAGTTTTTTATCCAGTGGAAATATCTCATGATTCGTTTAACAATACTATCTGTAACCACACCCTTCTACTCGCAGGTCACTTCATTGAGTACACCTGTTCAACTGCTTGTTAATGCAAGCATCTATTCAGCCAATCACATGGTCTCATGGACTCAGTGCATTTAGTCATGTAGACACGGTGAAGACAATCTGCTGAAGTTCAAACTGAGAATCAGGTGATTTAAATGAATTAACAGAGACCATTTTCTTACCGACAGATGTGCTTGCTTGAATATTTAACTGAATATTTCATCTGCTAATCTACTGGAATATTGCCATCTCTCTAGTGTTTACAAAGAATAGTCAGAAATAGAAAAAATATCCAATAAGCAGCCACACAGATCCCAGTGGACAAAGAAAAATGATTACTTTGATTTTATAAGAAGGTAATAGCAACTCAAAAAACACTCATAAAATCCAAGGTATGCAAAAGTATCTCTGAATTCACAACATGTCAAAACTTGAAGCAGATGTTCTGGAGACCACACTGTATGCCACCCCTGACAGAGCAGGAAATGGGGGCTACAATTTGCATGGACTCAATAAAAGTGGACAATAGAAGATTGGAAAAACATTGAATTTCAGTTTCTGCTGTGAGAGTTAGATAGCACTGTAAATAGGTTTAAGAATATAATTCACCCACAGTTATCATCATCTTCAATGTCCTGTACCAACAAAGAGAAGAGCAGATACCTGAACACTAGTCCAACAGAAGTCGACTATCTTGTTAATAATTTTACCTCCTCACTACGTACGACTCCGGATACTGTAGCTCCTGTGAAAAACAAGGCCTCAAATCAGAAGTACTCGACTCCCTGGTATAATTCTCAAACACGTAGCCTAAAGCAGATAACTCGTAAGCTGGAGAGGAAATGGCGTGTCACAAATTTAGAAGATCATCATTTAGCCTGGAGAAATAGTTTGTTGCTTTATAAGAAAGCCCTCTGTAAAGCTAGAACATCTTACTATTCGTCACTGATTGAAGAAAATAAGAAAACCCTAGGTTTCTCTTCAGCACTGTAGCCAGGCTGACAAACAGTCAGAGCGCTGTTGAGCCAACTATTCCTTTTTACATTAACTATTAATGACTTCATGAACTTCTTTACAAATAAATTTTTAATCATTAGAGAAAAAATTACCCATAATCATCTCACAGATGTAACAACCTTTAGTACCATTTATATTCATTTTGAGTCTTTTTCTCCAATTGATCTTTC
>VUQR01023485.1:13533-25036 GCA_015108515.1 Hemichromis elongatus | reverse complement strand
GACAGCTTTGTAGCCCAAATTTCTATCCCCCCTGGTCGGACACGAGACATGCTGGTATAAGTTCGGCATGACTTGTCCGAGGTTTGCTTTATTAAAGTCTCCTGCTACAATGATAGCTGCGCCCGGGTCCTTGTTTTGAAACGAACTCAGCATATCATGTAGATCGGACAAAGCCATACCTGTGTCCGCTTGGGGAGGGATGTAGACCACCGTGGCGATGACCGAGGTGAATTCACGGGGCAGATAGAAAGGGCGGCACTTAATGCTCAGGAATTCCAGATGTGGCGAGCAGCCGCTGGAGAGAGTAGAAATGCTCCTGGCATCACACCACTTTCTGTTTACCATAAGACACACTCCTCCACCTTTGGTTTTATTTGACTCTGCCGTTCTGTCCGCGCGAAGCACAGAGAATGAGTCCGAAGGAGTAACGGCCTGGTCTGGTACGGTGGGGGTCAGCCATGTCTCCGTGAAGCACAGAATGTTACAGTCCCTCATGTCACGTTGGAAGGTGACTCTTGCTCTTAGGTCATCTAGTTTATTCTCCAGCGACTGTACGTTGGCTAGTAGAATGCTGGGCAGGGGTGCGCGAAGTGCTTGCTGTCTCAGTCTGTTCCGAACGCCAGCGCGTTTCCCCCGGCGCTTCTTTGTTCTACGCCTCGGGTGAGCGGCTTGTCCTTTGTTGTTGGTCGCACTGCGTAGAATCTCAGGCGGCCAGGATGGGTCGGGTTTAAAAGTATCCAAGATTAAATGTGCAACCTTGTCACCGATGTTTATAAGTGATCTCCTGTCGTAAACAGTGAAACCCGAAGATTTGGGGATGTAAGCCAGTAAAAGAAATAGGTAAAAAACTAAAAAGATGGATAGTCTGAGCGGAGCGGTCAGGAAGGCGTCTGGACGTGGCCGCGCCATCTTGCATTCACACTATGCAAAGCTTCATTTCCAGTGAATTCAACCATGAGGATGAAATGGTCCATGTAGGTAGCAGAAAGGAGAAAGAGGCTCAAACGATGGACAGACAGTGGAAGGAATGGTTGGACATGCAGGAAATGAAAACATATGGCCAAGAAAAAACAAAAGTTGAAAGTCAAAAGAATATGAATAAAAAGAGTTGCGGCGTCTGGCGTATCAGAGGGAAAAAAGGAGCAAAACTTGAAAAGGGGCGGCACTATGAAGAAATTAAGAACATATATCAGTGATGTCTTCAGATCTCATTCATCGTATACGTGGAAGAAGTTTGAAAATGAGCATGAAAAAAACCCCAAAACAACTGATATACTCCATAACACACCACAAAAACTGAGTATACAATAAACTAACTTGTGCATTACAAGTATAGTGTCCAGCTTTAATTGATTTTTGTGTTGCAGAGCGCATTAGTTTGATTTACAAGTTGGTAAGTGCTGAAAAAATGAGAGTAAACCTTTCTCGTGACCTTTTAGGTTACATAAAGGCAAAGTGGCTGCCTACAGATAACCCTTATCTGACATCCGAAACCCTCAAAGGAAAACTAAACAACCTCTCACTGAATCAATAAAAGGCAGCGTTATGTAAATGAATCTCTGGGCAAATGACTGCAATAAGTCTGTACTGGGATTAAACTTGATTGAAACAAAGTGGCCTTTACTGGTACATGTAAACAAACTGGTCTGTGAAGAACAAGAACACATTCATGCAGTGGATGTACTTTGACATGCAGATTTGCAGACACAACATGGGATTTGTTGGCTCCCAGTTTTTCCTTTTAGGCTAAATGAGAAAGTTTCAAGACAGTTAACATGAATTCTTTCAAAAACAAAACAAGAGAAAACACGCTGAAGTATTTCTTAATCATATATTATGTTAAAATGTTTGTTTAGGGATGTAGGTGTGCACTCCAGTGGTATTAAAGTTTGGTATTGTAAAAACAGTCAGTCACACAAGGAGCAAATAAGAAATTATAGTAGTAGTCACAGAAAAAAGTCTATTTTTAAAAAACGGTTTTGTGTGTGAGTGTGTCTGTGTGTTTTAAGACTTTTTTGCACCACAGTTTGTTACATCTACCAAGTTTATTGATTTTAACTGAGCTATTTTTTTAAAGTTAGTTGTTCGGTGCGTGTCTTATGGTTTACTTTACGTCGGTTATTTCCCTCCATATTACCTCCTTTTCAGATCCTGCTGCCTTCTCATTTTGTTTTTAAATAATAAATTTCAAGATCACAGTCAATATTTCACACAGTGAAGAGTGAGAGAGGAGTTCTCTTGAAATTCAAGTGTTCAGATATCTAAGAAGAACATTCATCAAAGAAAAATGTGTAAATCAATCTGATAGCATCCCAGCTGCTTCACAATTAAAGCATATATGTGTGATAAAGATTCCTTATTTGCTTTAAAAGGATGCAGTACTACTACACTTTGGGGTGTACAGATTGTAGTGGCCAGTATATTTTCAGTATAACGAATTGCTTATCATCACATGCATTTACTTAGCCAAAAAGCCTTGCTGTTCACATGCTGTCAGCTTCCTCTTTTCCCTACGGGGGTCCATGTCAGTTTTGTACCAGTAGGTGGCACTAAGTCACTTCCAAGCTCCAGCAAGATTTAGAGCAAGCTCAGCAAAATGATGCAGTCAGAGCCTTGAAAACAAACATACCCACAGGGAATTTTGAGTCAAAAAATCAAAGTCAGAATATATAACTAATGCAGTAAAATTCAAGCAAAAGTAGATATTAGCTATAGTATGTAACACTGTATAATTGTTGTTTCTGGGAGGAAAAAGATGTTTTCAAATTTAAGTTGAAAACCACTAAAGTAATCCCTTATTTTCCTTCCTACTTTTTATATGATGGCCAAATCATAATTAGCATGTAAGCATCTGGTGCCTGGTTGGCTATTAAGTGCACTAGTTGCCTCAGTGTTAAGAGTTAGACAAACATAAATCTACTGTTTACATCCCATTTGCTAAATATTTGTTTTATAACTACACGTGTAAATGCTTTCAGCAGGATTTCATCAAAAATGATGTCACCATCTCTGTATAACACATTATATCTCTGTGTCACTGTTAGAGTGGCATCACT
Organism: Hemichromis elongatus; assembly: GCA_015108515.1. Lineage (NCBI taxonomy): Eukaryota > Metazoa > Chordata > Actinopteri > Cichliformes > Cichlidae > Hemichromis > Hemichromis elongatus. Next base: position 21,980 of record VUQR01023485.1, on the reverse strand, counting down.
GTACGTGTGGATAAAAACTGCTGGCCAGCTTTCAGTTTCTGTCATCAGTCACTTTCAGCAAACATCATCATCAACAACAGCATCTGACCTCCAGGATTCTTTAACAGGCCCTCATGTGAAAAGAATATCTCGCTCTGCTCAGCCACTATGAGATGCATCCTTCCACACCAATGTTTCAGGACAGCAGCGGTCACGTCTGCTCCATGTTGGGATGGCAAACCAAGAGCTTGAGCTCAGTTAACTTTAATTTATTTAATTCACGTTGTCTTACTTTGAACTATATGTGCCATGTTAGAAAATAGGATCGCATAGAAGTCTGCCAAGTCGAATGGTTGATCACATTCAAGAAGCGATATTGTTCTCTCCTTTTATACCATCATGTGTTTTTATCTTAGGTAAAAAACAGCCATTTCTACCTAAACCTTCTTCTACTAAATAGAAACTCCTGGGCGCGTTACATGTTGACTGTGATGATGATTGTGTGGCAAAGACCCTGCAAAACCCCAACAATCAGATTATCCCCTAATAGCATGCACTTGGCAACAGTGGCGAGGAAAAACTCCCTTTTAACAGGAAGAGACCCTTGGCAGACCCAGGCCCATCAGGTGCAGCTATCTGCCATGACCAGATGAGGGGTTAGGGTAAAGAGAAGAGAAATCAGAGCAGAACGAACAGAACGAAACATTATAAAGTGTGATTTTTCTTTAAGTATGCTCTACAAAGATTCAAATAGTGAGTTTGTCAGCTACAGCACAGTACTGCAGCATTTGAAATACTTTACATTTTCCTTGAACAAACTGAAAACCCAACACAATCTAGGAATGTATTTATGGATATTTCACAGTCTGACGACAACACTAGACTGAGGTTCTCGTTTGTACTACTGCACTGCTAGTTGGCAAGTTTTCACAGTTAAAGGAAATGCAGTAAAAACCGACAGAACAAGTTTAACTCTACATCAGCCCTACAGTTGAGCAAATTCACTCATATATTCTAGAGATTTTACCAAATAGTGGGCCAAAAAGCCCTAAAAGAACCAGAGGCGAGGAAAAAGCTAAGTGGCTCTTTAAATAAAAGACTCCCGCTGTAAATATTTTCCTGCCTCACTCTGACACTCTATTAACAGCTTTCTTTCAGTCTGTCTCTCTTGCTTTCTCTGGATCAATAAAGTGCCTTTTCAGATGATTGCAATGGCTTCCCATGAAACCCAGTGGACAAAACAAAGATGCTCTCCTAAGTTCAAGCACTGTGGATTTCTTCATTTGAAAATCTGTGAATACTCCACTCTACCTCCTCTATATTTTTTTCTTAAAAGAAATAAATACTGCGCTTATTCATACACTATGGTTGTTGAGAAGTGCATAAATTGGTCTATAAATCCTTGTTATGTTGCTGACTCAACCCAAGTTACAGGGAGTACAAATACTCAGTATTTTAACTATTACAAATACTGTGGTTTTACAGTCATTTGGAAACTGAATTTATATTTTAAATAATTATTACCGTAAGGCGAATATGCACACATACATTAATAGGAAGGAAGGCAATCCAAACTAAAATGCCAGGCACATTTGGTGTTTGTTTTTTTAAATTTACTTTATTTACTTCGTCCAGTTTCCAAAGATCCAATATTGACCCTGATCAGCTGGAGAATAAAAAACTCTTATGACTAGCTGACCACTGGGGCAGCTTAATCTATGCTACAAGGAAGCTCATTTACAAATATTCAATATCTCTTCCTCACCACAGAGGAAGTGGGGCCTGCATTGAGTTGCAAATAATCTGCATGTGATTAGCATGAAGAGCTGGGAAACACACACACACACATAGTCATTGGCCACTAGAATATATCTGGTAAAAATGGCCATACCGCACCTGTGTCGTGTTACTGTTGTGTGCCCGCGTCTGTCCGCGCTTTCATCTTGTGCATTCAACCTTTTAAAAGCTGTCAGCTGGTAGGCTGTTAAATTTCAAAAGAGCTGAAGGTTAGAGAAAGACACAAAAAGTAAGAGACACACAAGCTTTGATTAGCCCCTCAAACAAGGAAATGACTTTGATATTCGGTTAAATAAACCAAAACTTTCTCCATATTCATAAAACGGGCTATCGTGGCATGTCATGTGCAGTTTCACTATACACACAAATCCCCTTCCTACACTGAACCTCTGTTTTGAACCTATGATGATTAATCTATGTGGGAGGGCATTAAGAGTTAGAAAGCTAATTCCCCAGCTCTATCTACCATTTACAGGCTGACCCATCACTGCCTGCTCTCTCATTATTCTGATTGTCAATCATGTCTGCAACCACTTCTAGCTAATACAGTGTACATGCCAGATCAGTGAAGGTTACTGTACTTAAATGAGAGTTTATTTTGAGAGAAACTCCAGAGCCACATCAATCACTTTGTGTCTTTTGTGTATTGGTGTCATTCAAGAAGGCACATCAGCACTCCTGATTCGTTTAGCAGCATACACTGTTATGCTTAACCTTGTCACAAAAATACTCCAGCCTCAGAGCATTGAGCAAATGACTGTGCATGTCTATATGTAGCTACGGTTTGTGTGCGTGTTCTCGTGTTTGAAACCTTGCAGCTAAGACTGCAGAGGGCAATGCTGGAGGGCAACACAATGTCACAGCTCTGAGTTCCCATCTTGCAGTAACACAGACTGTTCTCCTGAGAAGCTGGGGTGTACTTTGAATTTGTCCTCGGAAATGTCTTGTTCTGGAAGAGTGTCGCTATCAGAGAGGATAACACTGAGGGCAGAGGAGATGAGAACTAGATCAAGGAGACAATTCAGGTAACATTATCTCTCAAGGACACAGAGAGGGGTAACAGAAGGGGGAAAAAGCAGACCTTTGTGAGGGGTTAGATGAGGGTGCAGCGAGGCCACCTCACTGCATGCACAATACCTACATATTAATACTGAACAACCTGCTTATATTCAACCTATAGCTGAAATGCTGATATGCATCTTTTCAGTGTGTTTACAACTCTCACACTCACGTTTTAACTGGCACTGAATTTCTACTAGTATTATGAATAAATGACAAAAATATTGATAGTTGACATTGACTAATAATTTACAGAGAAAAGAAAAATTCAACTGAAAAAAGGCTATGTTGTTAACTGTATGAGCAGAAAGTAAGGAGACACCGTGCTGTCAGGTTACTGCTTCATAACGAAAGTAAGCGACAGCTAATGCTGACTCACATTCAAACATGTGGGCACTTAACACAGACAAACCTGAAGGGAAGGGCCTGGCCACGGGCTTTGGTTTCCAGTCCTTCATGAAACAATGCAAACCACTCAGCCTCACCTCAAACTCAAATGTAATCTTAATTTGCTTCTCATAAATGTCTCTTGTCTGCATATAAGTCCATGGTTCAGAATTTTCTGTTGCAGAAACACTAACACACTCCAGGCACTGCAAGTCGCTCAATCACAAAGTGTAGAAGTAAAACTCATCAACATTTCCAGATGGTGTCAGTCTTTTGTCAACGTGAAAATGTTTTGGGTTTTTTTCTCACTTCACAGTGCCAAGGCGTCTTTGCGGTCAGCATCAATCATGTGTCTGTTACAACCGATGATCCCCCCGGGCTGCAATGAATCCTGATTTAAGCTGCTGTCAAGACACTTTAAGAACGAGGCCATGGGCTGTTTCCAAGTGCCCGTGATGCTGTTCTCACAACACTGAAGACGAACACAAGTCATGCACTTATTCCTACAGGACATCCAAACATAGCTCATTTCACAGTCAGTGCATTGGCAAATAAGGACAATAGGTAAAATTACCCCAGATTTACAGTTTCTTATATTTCTGTACAAGATTAGCCTGCAAGATTTTGATTTTAGTTAGCTACTTGTAACATCAAGTCAAACGTCTAAAAAGAACTTACTTTTTAACACAACACGCAAACTTAGGAACATTTTAAAGCACTTAAAAGATATGGTTAACATTATCTGACAGATTTCATCACTACAAATATCCGTAATGTGTTTTACATCAGATATATTAAGCGGTAAGCTGTGACTGCAGGTTCTGTGACACAAAAGCCCACTTCCATGGTTGGTAAGTGTTAAATATTTTAAAGTACTACATATGAGCTAAGCAGAGGAAAGGAGAGTGTAAAGAGAAACAAGTCACGATGTAGTCTCTGGGTGTGACTGAGATCTGGAAGTAAAAGGAGGACTAAATCTCTGGGTAGCAACAAAAAAAGGCAAAGATTGTGTTTTGTTAAAATATGTCTCCCTTGATCTTAGATTAACTGTTAAGGTTATACATAGTGACTAACAAGTAAAACAAGCCGACGGGAGAGCTACATTTGTTTAACCCACCATACCTAAGTCACGAACTACTTTCACCACAATACACAGAGTGACCTATTACAGCCACAGTACGATACAACAGACAGCAACACTTCAAGTGACATGAGAGACAAACATGTGAGAGTTAAATGATGGAGCTAAATAGCTAAATGTAGTGTAAAAATAGATGTAAAAGCAAAACAGAATCATTCTATTTGTGTGTAATACTAAAGTTAATTATTTTAGCTTTTTCTTTATATTAACATGTTGGTCAGTTTGATTCAGTTTGATTTAAATAGGTGCAATTCACAGAAAAATCACCTCAAGGTGCTTTATACTGTAAGGTAGAGGCCTTCCAATATTACAGAGAAAAATATAAAAAAAAGAATATCAGACAGTCCCCTAAGAGCAGCAACTGTGTGAAGAAAGAACTCCCTTTTAACAGGAAGACACATCCAGCAGAGTTAGGCTACAGGTTGGGCAGCCATGTGCTACAGCTGGTTTTGAAGGTGAGGGAAGAGAGAAGAGTAGGAAGGTCAAGATTAAAAATGTATTAGTACAAACTTGTGACATACACTTTTATCCCTACTTCTCACTGAGAGCTAGTTTTCTCATAATATTACAGACAAACGGGCACAAATTTTACATGCTTTATTTCTACAATGCCATTTATGGGGGGTTTTTCACACAAGTGCACACTTTCAAGATTGCATTTTCCAAAAAGCTTTGTCCATAAATTTCCTTTTTAATAACCATTCTAAATGGAAATCAAACAACTGAATCATATGAGGACTACAAGCACTTTCTGAAAAAAAAAATTTTGGAGGAGACAAAACTCGGACAGTACCTAACTTCTTATTCTCAAAACATTAAATATATTCCTTCAGTTTTTATCAGCTATTTTACTAATTTGGGACTTTTTTATTTGTTTTTAATTGCTCCATCTTATATTTTACTTTCAGATCCGATACAAATCCTGAGCCAAACCAGTTGATATTATTATTTTGTACTTGACATCAGGCTTCTTGCAGCTCAATCAGGTAATGAGTGAAAGGTTACTCTGAAAGACTGAAGGTTAGAAACATGACCACATCAGTCAAAGACTATTAAAGCATATATCTATGAAAGGAAGGAAGACATTTAAAAAAATGTGATGTAAGCACAAATGTTTTCGGCTGCCATTTGGTATGGTGATCTGTCACATACCAGCAACTAAGTGCATTTAGGGATGTAGTCACAGTCAAGACAGAGTTTACAGAGAATGATCGAAAAGTGAGCAGGAGATCTCTGGGTAAAAATACCATGTTGAATGAGCGGTCAGAGGAAAATGGTTACGGTGCTTCGAGGTGAAAGCATCAGTAACTCAAATAACCACTTGTTACAAAAAAGGTGTGCTGACTGTTAGCTCTGAATGCAACGCATGCTGATCCTTAAAGCAGACGGGCTACGGCAGCTGAAAACCACACCAAGTCATTCCAGTCAGTTGATAACAGGAATCTGGGACTACAGTTTCCACATGATCCCCAAAATTAGACAACAGAAAATTAGAAAGACATTGCTTGGTCTGATGAATGTCAATTTCTGCTGCAACATTAAGTCAGAATTTGGTGTAAACTACATAACAGCACGGCTCCATCCTGCCTTCTATCAATGGTTCAGGCTTCTGGTGGTGGTGTAATATTGAGGAGGATGTTTGAGACAGGTGAGCTGGTTTCTTGTAGATAACAATGAGTTTACTGTATTCAGTTGGTCCCCGTGGCCTCCAGATCTCAACCCAATAGAGCACTTCTGTGATGTGATGGAACAGGAGTTTCACATCATAGATGTGCAGCCAACAAATCTACAGCATCTGTTGTGTCATGTTAATATGGACCAGAATCTCTGAGGAATGTTTAGAGCATCGTGTTGAATCTATGCCACAAAGAATTAAGTTGATTGTGAAAGCAAAAGAGGATACAACCCAGTGAGTGTGGATGGAATAAAAGAGGAAAAAGAAAAATCACAACTCATAAATATGTTTAAAGGGCACTGAAATCTAATGTCACAAGTATCAGTCATCTTTGACTGTAGCCACTGCACACATATATAGAAACACGTTCACAAACCTCTCCAATGCATTAAAAACAGCAAAGTTAAATGCACTCGAGTCAACAACGAAATTACTTACAGACCTTGGCAGCAATCCCTTACATCCCCCACTTTCCAAATCAAATTGCAAAATGAATTTTCACGTTACACTTTCTCCTATTTCATTTATGCAACCACAGCTAGAAGACTTACTCCGTAAAAGTGCATGTTTTTTAATGTTACATTTTCAGTTGGCTGAAGAAACACAAATACATAATCTGTGCAATCAGAGTGTATGCACAAAAATGCAAGCGTAAATGCATGATGAAGCAAAGGAATTCTTAGCTAGATTATCTGCCTTTGTGTTTTCAACAATTTCCCCTCAGGTAGTAAAGAAGCAAACCTAACCCTACTTCATCTCTTTACTTGTTTCCAGCTCATCTTAATCTGCTCTTTCCCCACTTCATATCATCTTATCTCATGTGGTCTCAAACTCATCCCCTAGTCATGTCTCATTACCTGTAACCCCATTAGATCTGTCTTCATTACCTTTAATTCCTTTCATCACCCGTCATCTCAAGTGCACTTTTAGTTCCACTGTTAGATCCACATAATGCTCTGTGTATTATATTTGGTATAGAGGTTTAGAGTAAAACTAATAAGACAATAACGCTGCACTATAACCTCAAAAGATGATTATGCCACTGCTTTTTTCTCGGGCAAAGAAAAGGTCCAACAAGTGACCAAGAGAAACTTGGATAAACATGGCAGCAACAGGAAGTAACTAATGCTTGAATGCGTCAGCTTTATTTGGCAAAATGACATTTCTCCACATTATGTAACTGAAAGGCTCATTGATGAAGCTGCAAGATCAATTTCAATAAAGTCACTGGATTCTTTCATTTACCTCTATAGCTGAGCATGGTGCACATTTCCTATACAGTTTTAATGGACAGCAGAGCTTTTGCCAACCTCTGTAGGGAAAAGTGTGCTAATGTGCTTAATCACTTTCAGACAGCAATCTGGATGATGCTCAGAAAGTCTGGAGCACTTGAAAAATCATGAGATGAAAGGCTTTGGAACAAGTGAAAGAAAATGCGCTAATATGATTTAATGCATGGTGTATCTTTAGTGTTGTTCTCATGACATTTAATATTAGGACAACCTAACTCAAAAATGATACAGGTTGTGAACTGGCCTTCCGTCAGATGACAAGGTACAGATCTGCATTATATAGTAATTACTTCAGGTATTACTCTTATCAAACAATGTTTTTCATTTTATTTGACAGAAACTTAAACATTTTAAGTTTTCTCTCTGATGCTTTGGGCTGAATGATTCTTGTAAATGCAATCTTTACAACAAGCCTTTATGCTGGCTGGCATATCCCTTTATATGGTTTCTCCTGGGGCACCCTGACTCAGCATGATAACTGGTGTGGGAATATACCTGCCATCAATCTCCAGCAGTGCTGTTGGCTTTTGAGATGAATGTTGGCCAACCAGCCACTTTTCATGAAACCAAAAATGACATAATGAACCTGTGGGCATGCATGGGCCTGTTGCAGCCTCTGTCTAAAGGCAAGGACAGTGAGACAGATGGTCGTGAATCTAGGGGACAGTCCCTCTGGAAGAAACGTTTGTGCGCAGGCAAAATGAAGCCAATGGCATCAGAGCATGCTGTCTGTTTAAAAACCCAACCAGGAAAGATTTGAAACTGAAATCAGCTGATCTGCTCAGCGTATGTGGAGAAACTGTGATGGTAAAAATGATACCAAACAAATTAGCGTGTAATGGGGGTGGTTGTTTATGTTCACCACATAAATCTACAACAAACTGGATGTTTTCATTTGGCCAATACAGACCTGGATGGTAGAGACAGTAAAGAAATCAGTGGACTGGAAAACAGATGAGAGCATAGGGGCAGTGGGACATCGCAGCACCACCATCATGAAACTTGTCTCGTTTATTGAATTAGCAAATCAATAAAGTATTGCCTGTTTTCTTTCATTTTCAGTTTTTTTTTGGGGGGGGGGGGGGGGAAAAAAAAAAAAAAAAACCAACACAAAAAA